>VSMD01051506.1:0-69093 GCA_008750895.1 Mirza zaza
CAGAGATCACCTGGGTTACCCAGGACCAGTCACTGATGAGCAGCAGAGCTGAGATTAGTCACGAGTCCTCTTTCCACCGCTCAGACATCAGGAGTCCATGGAACTCAGCAGGGGACGGTGGCCACCAAGATGTGCTGACCCCCATGAAGTTTGTCCCAGGTAGTGCTTGGATCTCACCTCCCTACACATTAAGCTCTGAGAATTTAACAATTCCTTTTGACATAGTATATTTATTTATTTTTTAATGCTGAGTTCCAAAGAGCCTGTGTACCTGACTCCTTACTTTCTGTAAGCCAAAGAGTCATGTGTCCGCTGGCTTGCAAAATGTAGGGGCCAAAAGGAACTTCCCCCTTGGCCTTCTGAAGGTTCACTGAAAAATCAACTCCCAAAAGGCAGATTAACTGGAGAAAAGACATGCAAATTTATTTAACATGTATACATAGGAACCTTCAGAAAGAAGACCCAAAGATACAGAGGAAATTGTCCATTCTTATGCTTAGGTTCAACATAGTATGGACAGCTGTGTAGAAATACGATGGGACAAAATGGGTATGATCTAATGGTAACAGACTGAACAAGGTAGCCCAGCAAGACCTGTCTGTCTAGATTCTTCTTGGCCTCTCTGAGCATACATTCCTTCCTTCTGGGTGTGGGGCAGGAGCCTCTCTTGAATAGGAGTCTTACCACCTACAGTCAAACAAGGGAGGTCAGATAATTGTTTTATGGCCAGTTTTAACACAGAAAGGTGGAGGGAAAGTTAGAGGAATATTGTAAGGTTTTACAGCTGGCTTTGGGGGAAAGGGGTTCTGGTTTCCATGACCTGTCTTAGGGAAGAGAGATTCTGGTTTCTATGGACAGCCTCAGGAGAATGGGACAGGGAGACAGGAGGGCAGGAGAAGATCAGAGAAAAACTTCTGCTTCTGAGGCCCTCACTTTAAGGGACTGTTTTCTGAGCCCTGACAAAGACTAGAAAGATCTAGAATCAGAACTCTAAAACTTCGTAAATCCTTCAAGTATCTCAGTAGCACCATCCAGAATGCTATCCTTCAAGTATCTCAGTAGCACCATCCAGAATGCTAGATTTTCAGAGGATTAGACAAAGTGTATGGAAAATGTGTGGAGCACAGTCTATGAGGATGCAAGACCCTCCACATGACACCCTGAGGGACTGGCTTTCCAGGGCATGCCAGGCCCGACGAATTCAGTGCTGGGGGATTCCCCAGAGGGTTGGTCAGTCTTCTGTGCTTGTGAAAACAAGCCACGATCACTTGTGTCAAGTCTAGGGAATGTGGAAACTCACTTTCATTTAGGTCTACACAAGCTTGCTCAATAGCATTACGATCCCAGAATCTTACCAGCCAAACCAATCAACTGGGAGTGCCAGGATTATTATTATTATTTTTTCATTGTTATGGAATTTTGCCAGTGAGTCTTACCCTTAGCTTAATACTCCATATTCTTCCAAAAAGGATTAGGTAGCTTAAAACAAAATGCCTGGATAGAAATACAAAAGAAATGAGGCTGAGGAGACAACAAAGCAAAGACACTGTGGTGAACCTGAATTTGTAAACTCTGAACCTTCCGGAGACAGAGAAGTAAAAGGGGCAACAGAAACGAGAATCAAGCTGTGATGAGGTCAGGCGCGGGCCGGAGACGTCACGCAGGGCCCCATCTCACCTACTCAGCCAGCTCAGGAGGCAAACGTCACCATGTCCCTATTACAGGTGATGAAACAGAAGCCAGTCACCTGCCACAGGTGTAATGGCTACGTGATCAAGGCAGAGTCTTATTTCGGACATGCCCCCGAGGGCTGTGCTCCAACTGCTCACCACATCATCATCGCCCGAATGAAGTCACGAGTACCTTAAGAAGACTAAATTTCTGGCACTAAATCCCGAAATTGCTATGAAAGGAATGGGTCTGGAGGAATGGGCTGCAGTGGGTTAGGAATGGCCATTTCTCTTCACTCCTCCATGGACAGCTGGAACCGGACTCTGGATTCGCCTAGCGATTTGCTTTAGCCAACTGGACGCCGGCAACCACGAGGAGAGGAGGGTTACGCACCTGTGTGTCACACCTGCCCTCTCAGAATGCCGCCCTGAGGCCACCACGCCGTGAGGAAGTTGGTTGGGGCTACGGGGCATACCAGGCCACATGGAGAGGTGAGGAGCCCCAGGCGAGAGCTAGCAAATGCCACAGGACACGTGAGACCATCCTGGACCAGCCAGCCAACCCCGCTGTCACTTGACCGCAGGACACAATGAGCCCCCGGGGAGACCAGCAGAACTGCCCAGCCACCCACGGGGCTGTGAGGAGGGCGTTTGGGGTGGCTTGCCAGGCAGCAGACGACTGAGGCATGGACGTGGAATAACACAGGAACTCCTGAGCAACAACTTCAGAAGTAGACCGTTACATGGCTGTTGCCTACAAAAGCCTTGGGGACACGACACGAAAGGGCCCTGCAGTCAAAAGCACTCTGCGTGGAGCAGAGGCTGGTGCGGTCCGCAGCTGGAGCCACAGCCCCTGTTCTGATCATCACATCCCCGTCTGTAAATACAGAAACAGGGGCTGGGAGGGCCTGTGTGTCAGCAAGGCTCAGAGAGCTTTTGAGCTTCAAGGGCCATCTCGGATACGGAGTGAATAGCCAATTATTCACTCGCCAAATGTGTTTCTGAGTCCTTTGTTAGGAGGAAGAGATGTAAAGACCACAGTACACGGGGAGGCCTGCCTTGGGAGACCAGAGGTGAGCACAAAGCACGGTGTGTGATCATGGCCATGCCAGATTACACCCCCCCCCCAATATCCCCCTCTCTCTGGTCTACAGAATGGAACAGTGCTCAATGGTTGCCGCGTAGGATTTCCACAGGCTCTTGGCACGGTGCCTGGCACATACGACATGCTCAATAACACCAGGCCGTGTTAGCAATGCCAGTGGGAGGCTGGCGTGGTGGCTCACACCTGTAGTAATCCCAGCACTGTGGGAGGCTGAGGTGGGAGGATCGCTTGAAGCCAGGAGTTTGAGACCACGTCTCCATAAAAGCCGGGCATCATGTGCACCTATAGTCCCTGCTACCCAGGAGACTGAGGCAGAAGGATCACCTGAGCCCAGGAGTGTGAGGTTGCTGTGAGCTATGATGGCACCACTGCACTCTAGCTTGGGAGACAAAGTGTGACCCTGTCTCAGAAAAAAAGAAAAAAAGCCTCACTAGTGGAAGATCCTGATACCAAGAGTAGTGTCATTTCACTGAGACACAGAAAATGGGTCAGAGAAGCCTTCAGTGGGCAGAAGTGAGGGGGGACGACTAGGAAATGACAGTGGTCATCCTAGAGAAAAGAGGGGAAGGTCTGAGCAGCGAGCAGAGACTAAGGACACTAGCCCAGTAGCCGGGGGAGAGGGAAGCCCCTGAGTGGGGCAACTCCCGGATGGCGAGACACCCCACAGGCAGGACTGGGACCGAGGCCTCCCCGCCATCCCCTCGGCAGCCATCCCAGAAGGTACAACTGCCAACTCCTCTGGAGCCGGGAGCAGAGCTCTGGCAAACAGGGATCTGGGCAAGGGCCAGGGAAGCCTGCACCTCCCCAGAGAAGCCCGTCCCAACAGGTGCAGGGTGGAAAAGTGATTCGAGGGGAAGGAGGGCCTCTGTGGCCGGAGCCAGCCAGCCTGCAGGTGGTTTGTGCACTCAGCATCTCCTTCCTGAAGCTGACTAACAGGCACTTGGTGCCCCCTCCACGTGAGACACAGAGTTCGTCATTGTCACAACATACAGCCTGCGCTGGTCCTGGGCAATCTGGTACCCCGACGTCACTGTGCACCCCAAAACTCCCCCCAGCCCTCCAGACTCTGGTGTGGTTCTCATGGGCCAAGGTCAGAGTAATGAACCCTCATCCCCTCCCCTCTGAGAAAATTCTGATCAGCTTTAAATGTCTTCTTCAGAACCAGCAGAAATGCAAAGCAGGGATCCAAATAAAGACGTGAAACAATTGGATGACATTCTCCGGTTGACCCAGCTTCACGATGAATGCCTCCTTTCTTCTGATCCCTCTAATAAGCTCAGGAGACTGCTACACATTTGAGAGACAAGCAACAGAAGGCTTCGTCCTCATGTGCAAAGCTGAGAAGTCACGTGGCGTTAAACGTGGTGTGGAGAAAGGAGCGCCGAGTGACAAAGCCACACAACAGGTAAATAAAGCCTCACGTCGACAGCAAAGGGCTGCAGCCAGCCGTGCTGGGATACGGTGTCCTCTCCCAGGGAAGGGTGAACTCAAAGCGATATTTGCAGATGACAGGTTAAAGGGTGTGAGTTTCCAAATGCCCTATTTCAACCACGACTGCCTGTCTCATCTAAACGCAGTGTCAGAAACCTCACTGGACACATGCCACCTGCCCCTTTACCTACTTCAAACATCTGATGTAAGAATAAGTAAACTGCCCCAGAGGCCACCGCATCCAAAGCGGCTTGGGGCCAGGGCGCTTCTCAGAAACACAAGTCCAGGGCCCCATCCTCTTTGTTGCCAGCTATTCACACCCTCACGTGCACAGGAACAAAGCCTTCCCACACATTCATCCAAGCCCCTTGCAGGCTGCTGGTACAAAGTCTTTATCTGCCACTGGGAGGAGGGGGCATAAAACGCAAGAGCTCCCAAGGGAGGAAAAACAGGACCCAGAAGGCTGCTGATTTGCAAACCCAACTTGGTGTACGGAGGGGAAATGACAGGACTCCCCACGGGAGGCCCCAGCCCTTCTGTGTGGTGGGGCAGCCGCAGCTCTGTGGCCCACCAGCCACTTCCTCTTGTCAATGGGATCCCAGGCTGCAAATATTTTGCAGACCACAGGATCTGTACATAAAGTTTGCAACATGTCTCAGGAGACCTAGCTTATGCCTGTACATCTGGCCTTTTTCAAAAATAAAAGTCAGTGTTTCTGTGCCTTAGTTTCCCCATTTCTAAGAAAAGGCAGCATATGTGTCTTAGCTCGAGGCCTCGAGTCTCTCCAGAATCCCTTGATAGAACACTGTGATCAGAAATTATCTGTATCCTAGAGAATGCACTGGTCCCTGGCTGGGCTATCTGGCCTCTGATCCCCCCGCGCCCCCAATCCCTGCCACAAGGTGAAACGCTGCCTCCTTTCTGCCACCCTGGCCCCTGGACCTCCCGAGGGCTCTCTGTGTTATACCACGTTCCTGCCAACACTTCCAAGTCCTCCAGAGTCAGGCTCCATCCTACCCACCCAACCTCGACGCAGGCCTGTTCTACCGCCGTTTTCCATTTGCAAAGTCATCCTTCTCACTTCCTGGACTTGGCTCATGAGTTTTCCCCCTGCTTTTAAATTAGAGTATAATTTACATACAGCAAAATTCATTCTTCCTGTACAGATCTGGGAGTTCTGACAACTGCATACAGTCATGCAACCACACTACAATCAAGATATAGGACAGTTGCATCACCCCAAAAAATCCCCATGTGCCCCTTTGTAGTTAACTCCCTTCCCCTGGCCCCTGCTTTCTCTGTAGCTTTGCCTTTTCCAGAATGTCCTACACACAGAATCGTACAGCATGTGGCCTTTGGACCCTGGCTTCTTCCACACACATACTGTATTGAGATCGTCCAACGCTGCGTGTGTCATGCTGGTCTCCCTTCTGCTGCGGGAGCTATTGCATGGCAGACCACTAAGCTCCACTGTATGGGCGTACCACAGCTTGTTTATCCACTTCCTAGTTGAGGGATGGTCAAGTAGCTTCCAGTTTTTGGCAAATACGAATAAAGCCGTCATGAATTCCCCTGAACATACAAATTTCCATCTCCCTTGGATAAATATCTAAGGGTAGGATTACTGGGTTGTATGTGAGCATGTGTTTAACTTCATAAGAAACTGCCAAACTGTTTTCCAAAGTGGTTGTACCATTTTGCATTCCCACCAGCAATGGATGAGGGTTCCGCAGCTCTGTATCTTTGCTTATACTTCTTTGTGTTTTTTGCCTAAAGCCATTTTACTAGTTGTATCCCCGCCCACCCAGCCCCAAATTCATTCTACTCGGTGTACAGGGACATAGTGCAGCTTTCTCATTTGCTGTAACTGTGCTTACGACATGCCAGGTAGGTACCAGGCTCAATGACTCACATCTCAATTAACGCTATTTCAACACTCAATAGTAAGTTCCAGTGTCTCCTCTGCTTTTAAATACTTGTGAACTGAGGTGGCATCTGGACCAAGGTCAGATGACTACAAAATGCATGGCCTTCAGTTAGAGCTCTGCTACGATGACCTCACTCCTTTGTGGTTTCCCCACAGTCTTTCAGGCTCCGGCTCAAATGTTACCTCCAGTGTGATAGTTTCCCCAAAGCATGATGTAACACGACCCAGTCTGACCCTGCCTTTTATTGCACTTGATCAATTCTCTGATTAGAGAGCCAAAGTACTCTCAAAACAGCTCCTATCTCTTATCTCCAAACAAGATGTTTAGCTTCTTGAGGCCAGAGCACCTGTCTCCCCAGCATTTCTATCTCATCTTCTACATTTCAGCCCTTGACTGAAATGGTCAGAACATGCAGACAGTGTTCTGAAGTCAAGCGAGGAGGCGTTCTACAGAAAGCAGACGCCACCCACTTTCGTGCCAGGACCCCCAAGCTCCAAACCTGCAGGCCATATTCCGCCCCAGAGGGGGGATCAGAGAGTTAAAGCAATTTATTTGTACAAAGTACGACAGATTAAGGGACAAGGTACAGCCTTCCCCCCCCCATAAAATTACTATAAACAACCCATGACAAGCAATAATTAAATATCCAGTGTACAGAATACATGGAGAAAATTGCTGACGGCATTATGGAGGAGGATCACAATCTCAGGAACAAACATCGAAGGCAAAAGAAACACAAGAAGGAGTTTCTTGAGTTAACTCACCAATTAATATGCTACCAGGGACAAGGTGACTTCCCAGGATGACAATGTAAACCAGTAACGCCAGAGCGAGGCCTAAAATAACAGGGCAGACCTCAGCCGTGTAACTGGAAGCCACTGGGAAGCAGCCCAATCAGGCTGACGCAACCGGCTGTTCCTGGGCCTGCTTCCCACGGTGATGTCTCCTCCCGGGCCTGGGACCCAGGTCTTTGCTATAACCCCACCCCCAATTCCCTGTCTACTCCGCTCCCCCATGCAGACGTTCTCACCCTCCCTGGACTCCAGCCCACATCACCAGCATGCAGAGGCCAGGTCTACCTGCTGCTCAGGTGCATTTCCAGTCTATGACTAATCCTCCACCCTGAAGAAACACAAGCTTTGCTCCTCTATTCCTATTGACCACCCCCAGACAAGGCTTCCTCAGCTCTACCTCCTTCCTCCCTGGTCTCGCCACCCTCAGGGCCACCGCCCAGGCCCAGCACTGATCCCACGGTTTTTATGATCTGGATCCAGTGGTTCCCTCCTCTCCATCTGGCAAATCACTACAGAATTTGGTTGTCTGTCTAGATCCATCCAGCCAGCCAGCCATCTATTTATTATTTCTTTAGAGACAGAGTCTCACTCTGTCGCCCAGGCTGGACTGCAGTGGCACAATCACAGATCACTGTAACCTCAAACTCCTGGCCTTAAGTGATCCTCCCACCACCTCAGTCTCCCAAAGTGCTAGGATTATAGGCATAAACCATCGGGCATGGCCAGAGTTAGCCCTTTCAAAGCAAAACTCTCATCCTCTGCTCAGAACCCCTGAACAAATGATCTGGATGCTTATGTTCAATTTCTTAGTAACCCTCAGAGCACTCTCATGACCTGGCCCCAATCTAATCTCTCTCTCTCTTCTGGTCAGGATGGGTGATTTGTGATCTTTGGCAGGTTCCTTTGAGCTGTTTGTCTGGGAACCCAATTTTGGGGTCATAATCACTTTTTCTCTTAGAAATGGTTTTCAAGTGACAAAAGCACCAGTCCTCACAAAGCCTACCTCTGCCCGTGGGACTGCGTTGGGCAACTCCTACCCTGTCCCTGCCAGCCCCCAGAGAGGAGACCCTGTAATGACCTAATTGGTCCTCATCTGTTTTTGAAGATCCTGGAATAAGCTAAAATTTCTTTATCTGAACCTCTGAATTAAAGGTAGTTCTAACACACACTACAGGTGGAATTGCATTTCCATTTTCAGTTCACCGCCCAGCTGAACAAGGACTGGCATTAAGAGCCGAGCTATGATTAAGGAGAGGCCAGTATTCTGAAGGTCAGTGGGCAAGGACCCACCCCAGAGCTAGAGAGAAAATCTGGATGGAGAGCCAGAGGAAGCCAGAGAGACAGGGAGAACCAGAGCTCAGCACATGTGGCTCCGACAGTCCCCAGCCAGGGCCCAAACAGGGGGATTGCCTTATGATTTCTGCTCTATAGATGAGGGGGAAAGTGACAGCCTTAAACAGGAGAGACCCCAAGGATCTGGGGAAATACTTCCATAGAAAACTGCAGGGGAGGACAGTCACGGATGCTCACAGACACCAGGTGAGGGCCAGCCCTACCTGGGAGGGCCGTAATGTCTGGAAACCAAAGTCCCAGACCAAAGCCCATCTGGAAAAGACCTTGCAGGGTCCAAGAAAGCCTTTTAAGGGCTAATATTTAAATATCAGAACTGCAAGGGGCCTTGGACAGTCATGCCAAATGGTAAAACCATGTGCTCTCGATTTTATAAGGTGAATTACAATAACCTGATAGACACTACCTGCGTAAGTTTGCTAGGGCTGCCATAACAAAGTACCACCGACTGGGCGGCTTCAGCAACAATAATTTAGTGTCTCCCAGTTCTAGAAGTCTGCGATCAAGGTGCTGGCAGGGTTTGTTCCTTCCCAGGGCTGCAGGGGAAGGCTCTGTCCCAAGCCTCTCTCCTTGGCTTGTAGGTGGCTGTCTTCCCTCTAGGTGTGTCTGGCTCTGTGAATGTCCCCTTTGTATAAGGACACCAGTCGTATTAGATTAGAACCCATGCTAATAACCTCATGTCCACGAAGACCCTATCTCCAAATAAGGTCACTTTCTGAGGTCCTGGAGGTTTTTAAGCCTTCCTTGTCACTTTCTCAGAAAGTGCAGAGTATGCAAATAGAAGGGCCTGGAGACCTCTCGCCTGTGGCTGTTTGGTCACATTCCATCTGACTCCAGGCTGTTTCTCCACTGCATGGGCTCCCAACCAGTTCCAGGCAACTGGGACAGAGGGCAGCAAACCAAAGGGCCCCAGGTCCTCCTTTAATAAGACTGTGTCCCGCTGGCCGGCCAGGCACGGTGGCTCACGCCTGTAATCCTAGCACTCTGGGTGGCTGAGGCGTGTGGATCGCTCAAGGTCAGGAGTTCGAAACCAGCCTGAGCAAAAGCGAGACCCCCGTCTCTACTAAAAATAGAAAGAAATTAATTGGCCAACTAATATATATAGAAAAAAATTAGCCAGGCATGGTGGTGCATGCCTGTAGTCCCAGCTACTCAGGAGGCTGAGGCAGGAGGATCACTTGAGCCCAGGAGTTTGAGGTTGCTGTGAACTAGGCTGATGCCACGGCACTCACTCTAGCCTGGGCAACAAAGTGAGACTCTGTCTTAAAAAAAAAAAAAAAAAGACTGTGTCCCACATGGAGAAAAACTTGCCCACTGTGTGACGAAGGGCCTACATCCTGACACCAAGCCCAGGGCATACGGCAGCTTGACCTCTGACGGGACGGAACAGTAGAATATTTAAAACGTACAAAATAAACATTCCCATCACACTACAGGGATACGTTCTTGGCTTAACTGCACAACAGACACTCTTGATTATGCAAGCTCTTTTCAAAAAGCATTGAGCCCCCAAGAAGCTAATCTGACAGAGACTTATTATTCTCTCCAAATAATGGGTGAAAAGAGAAGCCATTTCTGAGCCTTTAGAAAGCAGACACTGAAGCAGACAGACCCACACAATAAATCAGCATGGAAGTTCGTAAGAAACACTGGGCACCGGTAGCTTTTGTTTTTTTGCTTTTTGTTTTTTTGGGGTTTTTTACCAGTAGCTTTTATAAACATATCAATTCCACCAGACGCTGGAGAAGGCAAGAGATTGAACGATAAATGCCACCAACCAGAGGTGCCCCTCCCCCGGAGGCTCTGCTGGGCCGCCCAGGAGTGACAATGGCTGTAATCCATCACCCAGGAGTGGGGACAGGCCTGGCCAGACAGACTGAGCTCACTGTGTCTGACAAAAGAAACTTTTCACAACCAAGGCCTCTGGGTGGGAATTAAGAAAAGAACACTGAGGTGGGGGCCCTCGGGAGGGTGTTTTGGGAGGACCAATGACTGGTGAGCTTAGAAAGCATCCTCAGACAAAACGGAATGTTCTCCATGAATTATTTTTCACAAGGATTGGCGACATTAACACCAAGGTCATTATAATGCTTGTTCTATGCAGCAAGTAATATTGGCATTTTTTTCTCTTTCCCTAATACATGAAAATGTGTTTACTGTGATTAAAAAAAAAAAAAAAGAAGGAAAAAGACCTTTAAAATGTTAAAGGATGAGCTCTTATAAATGATTAAAGTGTGCATGTGTCAAATCTGATCACACAAATATTTCTGTATGTAAGGAAAAAAGAACAGATAGTGGACATCTGAGTTTGTCCCGGGCATAGCACTGGGCCTATTTATTGTCATTATCTCACTTGGTTTTATTTCATTTAAATGTATTCAGAAGGACTGAGCACAGTTTAGTCTCACTACTAAGTACTATGCTTTACTCAACAGTGGACGAAAATACTCAAGGCACAGGAAGATGGAGTGACGTTCCCCAACCAGAGCCAGTGAGAAGGCGTAGAGACAGGTGACAGGGCAAGAAGCCAAAGCCCAAGACAGTAAAGGTAGGTCAAGGACAATGAGCATATGACCCTTCTTGGCAGCGTGCCCAGAGCCAAGGATGGTGATGGCGCAGATGGCCCCTGCCCATTAAAAGACAAGCGGACCAAGAAGGTAGTCACCTGTGCATGGATGCAGGCTGAGGAGTGTCCCACTCACGCAAAACACGAATATGTGCTCTAAGCCCGGTTATTTAGTTCTCTGATAGCCTCTCTTTTTATTTCCCTCCTGGCCATGCACTACCCTAATACCTTTCAAAACTTTTTTGCCAAAACCTATAGTACAAAATAAATGTGATGTAGACATGTAGCACACAATCCATGTATTTAAAGAAATCTATGTTACATATACACACACACATATATCTATCTATATGTGGTGTCATAAGACTACTGATGTGCTCTAGTATTTTCTCTTTTAATTTTTCTTTTAAATAACGATGCCATTCTCCTAAATTAGTTTCATGATCTACTTAGTGGGTCATGACTTACAATTTGAAAAATCCCACCCTCATCTTTGAAAGAGCCAGGATCAAGACTTCAGCCTGGTGTCGGATGCATTTACAGGCCATGGGGCCAAGCTCAATTCATAAAAGTAAGAAGGAGCCCGTCAGTCTGGGCTCTCCGAGGGCCTTCTTTTTGGTTCACCTGTAGCTGCGGACATCAGTGCATGGCAGGGGCTCTGTTTTCCTTCCTCAGGCCTCAACGGTGGGCGCAGGGCCAAGGAGGGCAGATCCTCCAGGGAAGGCAGCTCTGAGCCAATTTGAGAATTAGAAATTCTCCTCCCAGGGCCATCTTAGGGAACACATGCAGTCAGCATCTTACGCTTTTTAAGGAAACAGCATTGTTTTACAAAGGAGTACAGACAGAGCCACCTTACACTGCTGGCCCAGCTGTCATCCTGGGCTTCTTAGAGACACCTAGATGGATAATCACGTTTTCACCTTTATCATCGCCCTGGATGGACCTAATTGTGCAGCACGGTGCTGTGTTAGAAACAGCAGTCAGAGCAAGAGATGCCACAGTGAGGCTCCACGAGGAAACTTTCCCAGTGGTTCTCTCTCCAAGAAGATGTCATGAAGATCCAGGAAGGTGCAGGGGACAAGAGGAGCAGAGATAAAAGATAAAGAAGGGCACGGTGACTGTCAACTACTCTACAATTGTTATGTTGGCAAACTTACTAAACCCAACCCAGGAGGCCACACAAAATCCTGAACGTGCTTCCACAAGAGAAAGATTGTGTTCCAGAAAGCAGTCCATGTAGTGCACTTGAAATACAAAAGCGGGGAACAAAAGTCACACAAAGGTACAAGACACACCTGAATGCCTGCTATACCCAGCTTAGTTGTGGAGAGCTGTGAATACTGGTCCTAGCCGGGAACTCTCTATGCTGCTCTGAGATCACAAGGACAGATTCTTTAGGGAAGGGAAGGCAAAGATGGATTCCTTGGTGCTCAGGAGACAGGTGTCGTCCATCCGAAACAGTGTGCGGTCAGAGACAAGCATCCAAAGCCCCTGCTCTGAATGCTAAACCCCTGGATGGAAAAGGGGGGGTGTGCCTGTGTCTCCCATTATCTTAAAAGGCTGAAAGGGCTGAATGTTCCAGAACATCCTCTAATGGGAGCCAAACATTCCAACAGCTCTACATAGGTGTCCTGGACAGAATTATAAGTAGAGCTTAACGTCTAAAAACAAACAAACAAAACAAAAACGCTCTCTGCAAGAAAGGTTCATGCAATAGAAGACATGAGACTTTTCCTTTCAGAATAAACTAAGACGCACATCCCTCCCCAATTCCCAACTCAAACTCTAACAGAGACATCCCTTTTTCTGGGAAGGTTGCTGACAAAAACAAAGCAGGAGGAAACAGTTGAGTTGAGGAGTTGTTTTAATGCCTTTTTAAAACAGCTATTGGAAATAGTTTCAAAGGTTGAAAAAGAATTTTTGTTTTATTCAAATATAAGTTTCTGGGAGGAAATATGACACCTTGGGAGATGTATGAAACGTTGCCTTTTATTCCCAGCCTATAAAGCCTCTTCTGGGCGTTGTATCTCAGGCTTCCTACGGCGAGGTAAAGAAGCGAACCTTCCGCACAGAGAAACAGCAGCACACAGAGGTGGGCAGCTTCTCTGTCACCAAACACACAGACGACTCCCTGGCCCCCAAGCCAGGGCCAGCGGCTACCATTTGAGCCATCTGTGGGCTCCATGCCCAGGGCCTGAGAGCAACCTCCTGGGTCCCTGGCCTCAGCAGCTCCCCAAACCCACCCAGCCACCCTCTCCCCGGGGACTGTCACACCGTGTGGTTGTCAATCTCTATCGGGGCATAATCAAGTACGACGCCGACTGTGTTGTGAAGTACTTCTGAGAATTGAATCAAGAGTGGGAAGCCCTCCAAGGCACCCCATGTGTCAGGATCGATTGGTCTGATGGCCACCGATAGATGCCCTGCTGAGATGGCTCTGCCAGTCTCTGGAGACAGAAATCCTGAAGAGGTACGGGAAACTGGATGGAGGGTGCATGGTTGTTATTCATGCCACGATACTCTAAAAGCAAAGGCATTTGGCTGCAATGTCCCACTCTGGACACAGAATTTGTCAATATATCGCTCTGTTCATATTAACATGGCTGAGATGCAAAACAGCAAAACAAAAAGCCCACCACCCACCTCATTAAGCTGACCTAGGGGGCACACTGTGACAGGACACACACACACACACACACACGTGCACACACACACCCAACAATCAGGCGGCTTTTTAAAATCTTCTAAATCCAAAAGCCCTCAGCTTTTTGTTGTACTCAGTACATCAAGGAGACCCTGTATGCCCCCATCTATAGTGGCTCGTCCCAGAATCACTACTACGGAGGAGGAATGTGTTTAGCTAGGAAACCTCCCTGCCCTCAACTCAAGACCCCAGAATCACTTATCAATGTGGTGTTCACACCACCAAACTGTCAGCAGCCCGTGGGACAGGCCCCCATAAGGCCACAAGCAGGCGGCACCACACCCACCCTCCAGTGATGCTCCTGAACGCTGTGGCCAAAAGGCAGCTCTATGTGACCTTGCGATGTCCCCCTCCTGGGAGAGACATGGTCGAGGCCATACAATGACCTCAGGACCCAAAAAGCAGAAGTAGCAGCTTTTGAAATCAGGCAGTCAAGAATTAGACAAAAGACAAACACTGCGTGTTCTGACTTGTAAGTGGGAGCTACAGAACGTGCACACGTGGAAGCAGAGTGTGGAATGATGGACAGTGGAGACTCGGGAAGGGCGGGAGGGAGGGGGGATGATGAGAAATTACTTGATGGGTGCAATGTACATTACTCTAGCGATGGAGTCGCCAACAGCCCGGACTTCACTGCTGCCTAATATATCAATTATACCTGTACTACACAACTATACACAAACAAAAAAAAGAATTAGAGAAAACATCTTGGAAAGGCTGACCCACCCTGGAAATGACCGAGTGGGGAGTGACGCACCTCTTCAGAACAAAGGCATCAGCCATCTCTGTAGCAAGGAGGTGGGGAGGAAGAAAAGCTGTGTTAAACAAGGGCTTTTCCAGGCCTGTGGAACTGCAGGATTCACCCAGTTACCCTGACGCACAGATTTAGAAGAGGATTCCACAGTCAGGAGAAGACTGGGCCGAACTACTCCGCCCTGAAGAAGGTCCCCGTCACCTATCAGGTTTCCTGCTTTCACCTCTGGGAGGAGTACACGGCGCTGCCCGCCAGCACCTGCTCACGAGACAGAGATACGATCAGCTGAAAACGCAGACTAGGAGTGGCCCTGGCTTGAGACGTTTTAAAAAGAGAGAAGAAAAGAAAGAAAGAAAACAAAAAACCTTACAGGCCCAGGGAAAGAGATCCAGTGGACAGGACAGGCCCAGGGCAGGGCAGGCCTGTGTCCTCAGGGGCGAGGTGACACCAGTCTCAGGCCATAGCAGTCCCTGCACGGTGAGGAGTCTGGGAACTTCTGCTAGGAGTGAAGGACGGCACAGAGAACACAGGCAAAACCACACCGTCACCCCAAATCAGGTGGCTTCTGGCAAGAAGTTTTTGACAAAATGAATGTTTAACGAAATGAAAACATTTATAAGTCATAGTCAATCTTGGAAACTAGAAAATGCCAGAGGAAAAGGTTTTTGGGGTGTTAGTTCAGGGTCCAGCAGCAACACCCTGGAAGGAATGCAAAGGTAATTCCTCCAACAGAGGCTGGGAGGTAATCGGAAAGCATCCTTTTGCCCATCTTCAGCTGCCATTGGCCCCAACTTAGTGACTCTGACAGCTGCCCTCATCCCCAGCATCTCCCCAGCCCTGCAATTCTGTGGATCCACCTCCTATTCCTCTAGCTCCGGGCCCTCCCTCCTGACTCCCATGGCCATAGCCGAGGCCTATTCCCCCTCTCACCTGGACTCCAGCGACCACCTCCTAATGGCCCACCTGCCTCCTGCCTGTCCTCCCTACAGGGTTCCTCCTGCACAGTGCTGCCAGGGGACAACCTGCAGAGCAATGTGACAATGCCTGAAGTCACAGGGCTCTTTATCCAGTACACAGGGCCCTACGTGATTCTCACCTGCACCTCTGCACCAGTCACATTTCTAGCCATAACCCCTCCCCCCCAACACTCTCGGCAATACTGAGCTATTGGGGGCTCCCCAGCAAGCTCCCCCCGCTCTTGCCTTTTCTCTTTCCCGCCCTTTCCCTCCCTGGCAGCCTGGGCCACCCCTCTGGCTCAGTCCTGACCACAATGCACTGTAACCATTTGTTTCCGTGCCCTTCCTTCTCCGAAATGCACCTGCTCCCTGACGGCAGAGTTTGCTCCTTCCCCATCTAAAATCCAGTCTGCAGGGTGTGCTCAATAAAAGGTGGCCGAGAGTAAGAATGCAGGAGTGTTTCCTGCACAAGCTTTCCCAGGCCCACGCCTGTGCCACTCTAACTTGGTCGGGAAGGGAGACAGGCAGTGGCCTCCGAGCCACACCCCCAAAGGAATAAAAATATTGTTCACACTTTTAAAAAGAGTCAGAATATGATTTAGCAATGAAATGAAAAAATCTGGAGCAGGGAGGAGGAGTGAGGGAGCACAGGGAGACGCAAACTAGACTGCGCAAGTTTCAGACCTGTGGCCAGGGAGCTGGCCCAGGACTCCTCCCCATTCCTCCTCCTCCTCCAGGGCTCCCTAACAAGATACAGGAAAAGGGAGGGAAAAAATAATCACTCTGTCTTTCAGCAGATCAATTTCTCAGGTCCAACTCCAAATAGCAGAAGTACAAAGACTGTCTTTTTCATTCCTAGCCCAGGAGGAGGAAGGGAAAAAGTGCTTATTTTTAGCCAAGTCAGAAAACATAAGCAGCTACAGATCAATAAGGAGCAGGAGTTGGGGGGGGGGGGGAGAACCCTCATGAGAAAGCAGAATAGCAGAAACGGGTTCACTCATGCCAGGAGCAGCCCAGACAAGCTGCAGACCACCGTTTTCTCTCTTCTCAATTAATCTCAGATAATAAAAGCACAGGCAGTTAAGTGTCTTTAAAACACACACTTCCCAAAGGGGTTGGACAGGGAAGGTAAGAAAGCCCAAAGTGCTAACTCTCATTTTCTCTGTAACTGATTACAGAGACCTTGTGTCAAACATGTAATTTCCAGGTCCAGATGAAACCACTGCCACCAAGAAGGCGGGTAACGCTCTGGGCCTGGAAACACCTGCGTGAC
Source organism: Mirza zaza (assembly GCA_008750895.1). Classification (NCBI taxonomy): domain Eukaryota; kingdom Metazoa; phylum Chordata; class Mammalia; order Primates; family Cheirogaleidae; genus Mirza; species Mirza zaza. Next base: position 16,532 of record VSMD01051506.1, read on the forward strand.
TTCCCTCTGTACTGCACCTACCACCACCTGAGCCACCTCGGGCACTATGCCAAGGTGGGTGGCTTTCAATAAACAAGTTAGCTGTGCATAAAGATCTCTAAAAAACCTAACCAAACCATGTAAATGTCTAAGCCCAAACCTCAGCAATGGAAACCCAGGATCTAAGTATCCCTGGAGACTGTGACAGGCTGAGAACCACTGAGTTGGCTGCATCTCTCACTATCAGCAGTGTGATAAAAACAAAAACAGAAGGGAAATTGGGAACTGGCTTCACATACCAGACACGCAGGGAACCAAAGGACAAAGGAGAAGACATTATTTCTAGGATAAACCCCCCTTGGAAAGGCTGGGCCTGCCTGCCAGGAACCCAAGGCCTGGCCCAGGGATGCCCAACCAGTAGGGGCTGGGGGGTGGGTATGGGAAGGAGAGCTGACAGTGCAGATTTCTGAGCTGCCCCCACCCCTAAAGATTTAGATGCAGTGGGTCTGGACTGGAACCTGCCTGCCAAGAGGCAACACAGGGGACACTTAGAGAACTGAGGCCCAAGGACAATCTCGGGCCTGAGACAGGAGGGGGACGGGCCCATGGGTACATGTGGTGCTCTATGTATAATACAGTAAGTGAGAGTCTGCACACAGCATAGTGGAAAACAAGCCGCCCAGCTCCTCAGGGGCAGCCAGGAGACTCCCAGGATGCTCCAACAAGGTCCTCTGGCCTTGGCTTGTAGGTTACCAAGCAAAAATAGAGCCTGACTTCACTACAGATCTCACTTCTAGGCTTAGGGAGAGATTACCGAAAGGCTCCCAAAGATAAACTCGGATAAACTTGTGCTTCCTACTGTAAGTTCAGAAGCCACTATTTCAGAAACGCTACAACCGCTGCACCCAATCAACCACCTACTCCAGAGCTTTTATACACCTTACTGTTTCTCTCCAAGTCCCCTAGTCTTTAATTAATCATAACACTCCTCTTGTCCCACATGAGAACCCTAACGCAAGGTTAACGATGTTTCCTTTGAAGTAAACATCACAGAAAAAAAAAAAACATTTGGAATTTGCTTTAATATATACCAACACCCCTCCACCCCAAACATATATAGGAAAAGACAAAACAAGCATGGCAAAATCCTCCTGGGTGGGTAGTACATAAGAGTTCACAGCATCTACTTCTGTAGATACTGTCACAATAAAATTTTTTAAAGAAAAAAATACTAAAAGTCTACACGTTTATTACAACTGAAATCATAATTCTGGTGGCAAGGATCAGAAACCACCCTTCACTTGGAGGCCAACGGTTACTCTGAGCTTTTATCGTTCAGTGCATTGGGTGACACTGGATCTGGTAATTTGGTTGTAGATAAGCTGAGTTCAATAATCCCAGTTCACAGGGACAACACAGGACTATTATTTCGGATAATAACTACTGTTCCCTTTCATTATCAGAAGTACCCAGGCCCAGACACTAAATCACATGGTCATTCTAGACACGGGGTAGGAACCACGTAATGACAGGGTCATCTCTTTGAAATGTGGCCCCGACAGCGGCATTCCAACATCTCCTCCCCGGGTCAAAACACGGACCCGGATGACCTGTCTCACATCCCTCCTCACTCTACTCATGCTCAGACTGCCAAGAGCTCACAGGTGGCACTTCAGAAGCTGAATACACCCAGCAAATTTAGGAGGCATCATTCTGAATGTCCTGAGACGTATCACCTCCGTTTGAAAGGGTGCTAGTTTGAAACTGATTAAGATTTAAAGGTTAGCAATTAAAGCCATTAAAAATAAAACTCTTGATATCTGCCAAACGGCCAAATGACGGGAATGACCATCATCGTGCGAAACGAGACGAGCCGTTTACCAGTGAGCACTGCGACAGCTGAATCCTGCCGGTCGCAGCTCGGGGCGTCTGGCTGTCTCTCTGGAGTCACCCACATGCGTGTGGCAGATAAAGACAAGCATAATACCCTCTCGGTTATCAGAGCAGCAACACAAGTCTGTGAAAACCAGAGGCTTTATTAAAGGAGAGGGGCTGACACTTTCCCACGTGCAAGAGCAATATGCTCCATGAAGCCAGGGAAAAAACACGGAGTGCCGGACCGACAGAAGACCTCTTTCTCCTTGGTGCCTACTGCATCTGTTGCATCTGTCTCTTCACAGAGCAACAGTGGCATCCACAAAAACCCCAGTGGGGCCTCCAGCATCTTCTGCACGGGACTTCAGGGTCCCCTGAAGAATGAGCACTGGCACTGTGTGGAAATGTGTACACCTGCACACACTCAATGCCTTGTTGCCGCTTCTGTTCTGGCAAGTGGCCCTGTTTTGGTATTCCATTCCTGCTTGCTGCTACAAACAATGGGACATCTCTTACCAAAAAATAACTACTTGTTCCAGAGGACTGATCAGGCGGCATATTCCCTGGACTTTTTGGGTGTGGAAATTGAAAGCCAGAGAGACTGGGACCCTGCCCAAAGCCAAGAAGATGCTCACCAGCAACAGTGCCCCCTACCCCAATTCCTGGAGCCCACTGCCAGAAAAAGACGAGAGGTTTCTGCCTCCAGATTCAGGTTCCGGGAGTGCCAGAAACCCAGAGGAGCCAGCACCATTCTCTCCGCCAGCTGCTCAGACACAGGGAGCTCTGCAGCCCATTCCCCTAAAAACTGCAGGGGACAGGGGCTGGCCCAGCTTGCAGGCTGCTGCTCTGAAGAGCAATTACAGACAAGAAAATGGGTCTCCTGGAAGCGCAGGCCCCCAAGACCCCGTGGGACTCATACCTTCTCTGCAATATGCACAACGGTACGAACCAACAGGCGTAAGCATATCCTGCTACTGCAGCTGCACCTGCAATGGGCTATCCAGTGCCAAGAGGATATTCCCAGAAAGACTTCAGCAGTATATGTAAACGTCTGTTTTTCACAACTGCTCTTCATATTGCGTTATCACACAAGATGGTTCTCTAAGAATGGGAAACACAGAAATGACTGCAGCAAAGCAGTGATTATGGTGTCCTTTATCACTATTTAAGTTGGGTTTTTCTCTACAGTACAGAAACAATTTTTTAGGGTTTTTTTAAATACTAGAAATGCAGGTACTGTTTTCACAAAAGTAAACGTACAGTGACGTGAAATACAATTAATGAAGGAAATATATGGCTTTCCAAAAAACTATTTGAAGACTGAAAAAAAATCCCCACTTAGGGGAGGATGTTTGGTTTTAAAATGCACATGGAGAGGATAATTTATAAGTGAGTATTCGGGAAAACCCGGCCTCCCCAGGTAGCCCCCTCCGCCAAGTAAGGTAGGGACCAAGCAGCAGCTAACCAGTAAGTACCTGGAGAGCATTCAGCAGATAAGTAGTTGAATGTTACTAAGTAGGTGAAGAGACCAGGCAATACCCTGATTGTACAAGCTAAATTCTAGACTCCCAGACTCACCAGGATCTGACCTACCTTTACCAACAATGTCGTCGCCACTTAAATGGTGCGGGCTGTGCACTTACTAGGTACTTTTAACTGTATTAACTCTGGTAACTCTCAGAAGAGCCCTAGGAGGCAGGTACTAATTTTATTCCTATTCTACATAGAAGGAAACAGAGGCACCAAGAGGTTAAGTTACTTTCCCAGGTCAAGAGACATCCACCAGCAGAGCTGGCTGGAAACCCAGGCCCTTAACCACTGGGCCACACAGCCTCTGTGCATGGGCAGCACGGGGCTCTCCCCATGCAGACTGCTCCAGCAAGTGCTACTCTAAGACACGCTTGGAGCTTTCAAATCCCCTGTCTGGCACAGATGCAGAAGAGCACCGTGGAAGGAGAACCGGCTCGGTGGAGATGCCACTGTCTGAAGCTCCCTCCTCTACCAGCTCTCTCCTTCCCCACCTCCCTCTGCCTCCACGCGAGTTCCTGACCCCAAAACACAGCTCACCCTCTCCGCAGGACCCTGCGATCCCACGTGCGGGGCTATCTTCACAGGCAGGGAGAGCAGGGCCCTGAAGAGCAACCCGCACACTCGTGCTCACAGCAACACCACTCAGTAAAAGAACCCATGCATCTGCTGGTGAACAGGCAGGTAAAGGAAATGTGGTCTGACCACACAACAGGGTATCTTCAGCCTGAAAAAGGCAGGAGATTCTAACACATGCTACATCAATGGATGAACCTTAAGGACATTATGCTAACTGCAATAAGCCTGTTACAAAGGACAGATACTGTATGATTCCCCTTCTATGAGGTGCGTGGAGGAGCCAAATTCAGAGACAGACAGTAAAACGGTGATTGCCGGGGGGGCGGGGGGGGGTGGGCAGGGGAGGACAGGGAGTTAGCATTTAATGAAATAGAGTTTCAGTTTTGCAAGAGGAAGAGATTTCCGTGGAGAGATGTCATGACTGCACAACAGTGTGAATGTACTTAATGTCCCTGAACTGCGCATTTAAAGATGGCTAAGATGATACATGTTATCGTGTATGTATTTTACCACACCCTTAAAGATTAAAAACAGAAACAAAGCAAGGGGCACAGCCAGGGCCTGAACCCAGAGCATGTGCAACTCACTTCTGTGCTGTCTGAAGGTCTTTTCTTTCAGATGTAATAGTAAGGATACACTGCCAACAAACGTTGCTAACATATTCCAAATAAATCAGTTCCCACTAGTCTCCTGTAGGTGATCTAATTCACGTTTACTCACACGCCTCCTTGAAAAGATAGATCACCCAAGGATGTCTGTAAGCATCTTTATCTATGCATTCTTGTTTAGTGTGTGGTTTGTTTCAAAATATACACATTTGCAAGGCATGTTAGAATTTTTTAATGAAGACCCAAAACCAGAGAAACGAGGATATACGTCTTTCAGAACCCCAAAGGACAGAGGAGAGCAGAAGTCCTATTTTCTTCCCTTCCACGCTCTCATTTGGTAATCAGAAAGGACTCTTCTGCACAGGCTCAAATACTGCATAACTGGGCTGTATACAGACAGGTGCTATGGAGAGGCACCTTATCTTGTGTTATGCTAAATGATTTAGACAATTCATTTACCACTGACTCATGCACAAGCCCTTCCCTGAGGAAAGAGGAAAGGGGAAAGCGGGCAGGGGGAGGTTCCAAATGGTATCTAAGATATCTAGACACTTGACACTGACAGCCTAGTGCCTTCGCAGGAACGGCGAGGAGGCACGCCACTCCAGGAAAGCCAGGCCGAAGGATCCAGCGGATTGTCCCGAGCACCACAGACATGACTCCGGTTCTGGTTCTGAATACAGGCAGTGGCTTCAAATGGTGAGTCATAAGCCACTGTGCTCCCATCCCCTCGGGAGGACAGAGGCCCATCCTGGTCACCTGGGCGCTGCTGTCCAGAGGTTAGGGGCAGCAGAAGGCACAGGGACGTGGCTTAGGGTAGCAGAGCCAGGCAGCAGCAGGAGACTCAAACACCAGTTCTTGGCCAAAGCTCCCGGCCACACTATTGTTTATTTATACACCACCCTGGCAGGGACTGTCACTAGGTTAACTGTCAGCTGTCCCCAGACATGAAGCATGGGACGGCAGGGATGAACCAGTCCCTAAACCCAAACCCACCTCCTTCTGTTCCACCTTTGGCAGATGTGCAAAGAGGCCAGCCCCCTGCTTCAGCTGTCATTCCTCTCCCGTGGGCAGGGAGGAGCTGGAGTTAAAATGCGGAGCCTCTGAGGGAAGGGAAGGGGGGGCCAGGGAGCAGAGCAGCCCTGCAGGGAAGGGCGCCGTCAGCAGATGGTTCCAGTCTGGCAGCCTCTCCAGGCCTGGGCTGTCACATGCTGTCTAGAGCAGGCTGAGGCTGGAGGGATCCATCTTTCTGGTCCCTTCCTTCCAGGGACATGTGATTCTGTGAGTCTGTGAATACACAACTTGAAGGGCCAGTGGGCCAATCAAAGGCTTCCGGGAGCTTAAAGAACCTCATTCCAAGTAGATGATTTCCATAATAATTCTCCAAAGGAAAACGATCCCCCAGAAACCTGAACAATCTTCATAGATGGACAAAAGGCCAAACTTGCTCAAATACATCATGCAATCCTATCTTTCCCCCTTACTCCACGCACTGGCAAATTATTAAACTTGGTGCTTCACTTTCTCTAGAATTTTACTGAAAAACAAAACTAAAACCCCTTACTGTTCAGCACTCTTCCCACAGGTGGCCATTTTCTCACAATTCTGGCTGTTGTCAGCCAAAGAGGTGCTGGCTCTGGGCCGGCCGATGGGCTCAGAGCGTTTCCAGCCGAGCAGGAATCAAAAAGGAAAGTGCTCGACCAGATGCGGCCTCCTCCAGGCGGCGTGACCCGCTGCCCTCCGCTGGCAGGACCTCTGCCCCGGGTCACTCCCACGCTGGCGCCAACAATGACTCAATTCTAAGGAAAGCTGGAAAACTGCGTGGCAGATCCACCCAAGAGCCAATGCTTTTCATTCTGTCCTCCCCTGAGGGGCCGAGGAGGACACAGAGAAACCACACAGTGTTCTTCAATTAGCCAATTCAGGGGTGGCCAACCTCTGGCTGACGACTCACAGCCTTGAAAGGCACACAACCTTGGAAGCCCTCTCACTCAGGCTCCCAATCTCTGATCAAGAGGGAACCTCAGCATGCACATGGCTCTTCTGGCTCTATTTTAATTTCAAGATGTTTTTGTCCCAGTTTTCCTCAATGCGGGATGATCTTTCACACCTGCCTCCACGCCATTCAGCGTGTAAGTTAGGGAGAGAAACGCCTCCAGGCCACGCCATGTTGTCTTAGCCCAGATCAGGGGTCCTGCGGCCCATGCAGGCTTGGAGGCTGCGGCAGGGGACGCAGATGGACAAACTTCTCATCCGAAGAGACACACATGGAGAGGGAGGGGCGCTTCAACACTAAGATTAGGATTCTTTTTTTTTTTTGAGACAGAGCTTTGCTCTGTTACCCTGGCTAGAGTGCAGTGGCATAATAGCAGCTCGCTGCAACCTCAAACTCCTGGGCTCAAGCTATCCTCCCACCTCATCTTCCTAAATAGCTGGGACTACAGGTGTGCACCATCATGCCTGGCTAATTTTTCTACTTTTTGTAGAGACAGGGTGTCACTCTTGCTCAGGCTGGCCTTGACTCCTTAGCTCAAGCGATCCTCCCGCCTCGGTCTCCCAGAGTGCTAGGATTATAGGCGAGGGCCACCACGCTTGGCCAGGATTTTTTTCATCTTTCACAATAAGATCTTGGCATTCTCCTCTAAATTTCGTCATTTAAATATAAAAATTCTGAAAAGAGGGTTAATAGACCCCTTTCACACAGTAAGGCAAGGGGAGTTTGGCCAGGTGAAGTGACTGTCAATGGTGAATGGTACATAGCAGCTAGAAAAAGCCAGAAGCTCTTGTAGGTCTCACTACACTAGGACTCCCTTGAGGGCAGACAAGGGGTGCTATTCCCTGGGTCCCATGCCCCCAACAGGTGCCTGGGCAACAGCAGATGAAAGAGGAGTGACTACAAACAGAGGATCGTAATAAAAGACACAAACAAAACAAGCAAGGCATTTTTTTCTATTAAGTCATCACTGAACAAAATCCAAGAGGAGAAAAGGTAAAACAAATGCAGGAGGGATTAGAATGAAACATAACTACTTGTAAAACAAATCAAAACTAAGAACCGGGGCAACTGTGATAATGTTGTTTATTAAAGACTTGAAGGAAATCTCTATTTCCAACATAGAGTCAACAGAAGTCAAAGCAGAGTATGTTTCCATTTTCATGAATGAAAGAAAATATAATAAACCGAACGATGACAAACAACCAACATCAATCCTGAGCCAAATCTTATTTTATCTCTATTTTTTTCCCTTCTTTGTAACGTGTTTCACTAAACCGGGCTGCCATCTAGAACCAGACCCACCCAGCAAGCCTGGCAAATGCCCATCGCTGACAAGTGTCACAGGGGGTCCTGAGGTCGCAGCTGGGGAGCAGTGAGGAGAATTTGAGTAGAGAGCAATGGTTCTTCTGCAAGTAACTCAGTACTTCAGAGCCACCCCTGAGAAAAAATTAATTCTTCTCTTGTGGCTTTAACAGGCTCAGCTGGCTGCCCAGCCGAGACTCCCCCAGCAAGCACCCTCTCTGCCATGCGGGTGAGCAGGCGAGGGACCTGCTCCCCGACCTGTAGCCCCTCTGACCACAGGCACCTCTACGGCAGACCCTCCCAGCCACCCAGGACACCTGGCCTGACCACAGCGTGAATAAGAAATGGCCCTGGATGCATCCGCCACCTCTGTGCAGGCTTCCTGTCACGCAGAACAAAGCCCAGCCTACGTGAGGCTCCACGATGGAGCCCCAGAGCGGCGAGACAGCCCTGAGGGTGCTGCTCTGCGCGGCCCGTGTGTCTCCTGGCATCCACCCACGCGCCAGTGAGTGCCACCGTGGGGTCACCCTAGTAAAATCTGGGGGTGGCCCGCACACCTGAGACCACTACTCCCTAAGGAAATGGGTGTGAGCTCTGAACAGGGAAGAATCAGCTTTTTGGTCCAAGGAAGTAGGCTGGTAGCTTAGCAGCTACTGAGAAGTGCGCTCTCCGTGCCACTGCCCCCACCTGAGTCTGCACCCGGAGACCAGACCCGCAAGTGACAGGAAGCAGAGTCCGGGCGGGAAAAGTGAGCTGCACGGACAGCCGGCTCTTCTTCGGTCTGTGTTATTTCAATCTGCGCTTGCTGAATGACCTTGGACCAGATAAATGCCATTGAGCTTCCTGCAGACTGGCACTAGCCGCAACCTCTTCCCACTTGATTCTCTCCAAGGCCCTGGGAGGCTACAAACAAGCGGTGTTTGGAAGATTCTATCTAATAATAGCATCAAAGTGGAACTGGCCCCCATTATTTCTGAAGTTCTCTCTCACACCCAGTGCTCCAGAAGGAGAGGAACAAAGCTGCCGCAGAGTCTGTGATCCCAAGACAACGCCTCCCTCTTTAGGACTGGACGTATTCCAACAGGCAAGGCCCCAGGTCCGGGTGGGGGAGGTCAGAGAGGCCACACACACGCTGGAACTCGTGTCAGGGTGGGAACTCGGGGCTGACAGGCCTCTCGGACTCACGTGTATTTTAAAATCCTACATTCTATGTCAAAAGAGTATAATTCAACAGTTCAGGCACCACGGCATGGGCCCCACCGCTGCAGCCCTACGACAGGGCGACCCGTGGACAGCTGGTGCCAGACACACCTGCTGGGGGGCATCTCAGACAGCCAGACCAGAAGCAAACGGATCAGCCACATCCCAATCAAGGCAGCATTAAAAATTCCATGCAGGTTCCACTGCGGTTACCTGACATGCCACCAAAAGAGTGAAAACCGAATTTTCCTCCACTCCTGAGACAGGAAGCAAGGTGATGTTTACTGAGTACTCACTCCTATTGTGTACCCAGGAAACTGCGAGGGCCTTTCATGCAGGTCTCATCCAATTCTCCCGACGAGGCTCCAGGATGTATCTGCATGTCCTCATTTTACAGGAAAGAAAACTAAGGACCAGAGGGAGAGCACTCATCTCAGACCTTTCGAGCAATTGACGGCAGAGACGAATTCGAACCCCGAGCCACGCCTGCCAGACTGCAAAGGGGGCAGGAGGAAGCGCATATCACTAAGGTCACTTGGTGCCCCCACCTCCCCGCTGCACGACCTCCACACAGAGGGCAGGTTCTGATGGCTTCTGAGGCCTGTGCCTGACAATTCACAGAGTGGAAGGCGCCTCAGCTGAATTCAGTTTCTCTGTGGGCATAACGGAAATGAGATGAAGAAAGTTGGAGGACAGTTTCTTCTTTAAGGCAAGCATCACAAGGTGGAATGACTAAGAGGAAAACCAAGCCTTAGGAATCAGAGCAAAATGAATACTGTGTATTATTAGAGAATAAAATGTAGGTACCAATGACAGTCCTTCTCTGCACCCCTTACAACTCCATGCTTGAGTTCAGGACACTGTTCCTGCAACTTCTCACCCCTCATGAAAGTCAGGACCAAATACCAAATGTCATCCAGTCCAGGACACATGGAATCTCTTTCAACACCTCTCAAACTGGGGATGACTCTTAAAATTGCTGGTACTCCATTTCATCATTGTTTTTTCTCCAAGACAAAATGATGGTTCATCTTATTATATTCCTTAGCACCTAAAGATTCAAATCAATATGTTAATACTGCTTTAAAATTATATAGCACCTTAGATAATTCAACACACATTTAAGCTTCACAATAGGTAAGTCAAACAGGCTTTTTTACTTCCCACTGTTTATCCTTAAAAATGGGGACACTGGCTGCAGCAGACTGCTCGGTGATTTGTCTAAGCAAGTGGCAGCACCAAGACAGGGCTTGGAGTTTCCAAGAGCTGGGCCCTGGGGGATGCATCTGATTCTAAAGCGTAGACACTGCCTGCTTGGTCTTGCAGGTAATGAATGAATGAACAAAGTGTGATGACAGAGGAAAAGATGCTGGTGGGTTTGCGACACACCTCACCTGTTCACTATCATCCCATCCCTTACCCACTTCTTTCAGTGTCACTGCAAGGACAACAAAGATTGAAACTGTGAGTTGTTCTGTGAGCTGAGACAGAAGAGGTTATAAACACAGAGCGTCACTGGCCTCAAAAGAGAGGCCAGATAGAGAACCTGGTGGTCCTCCCCACCAGGCCCAGGTGGGGACCCTCTCCCCTGGCACCAACCCAGAAAAAGGTGAGGATCAGGGAGGGAGGGTTAGATAGATACAGACAGCTTCCCTGAAAATGAAGAAATAGTCATCATATGGCTGTCCCACCTGAACAACTGGTTAGGCGCTAGGAGAAGGGGGTGAAACCAACTTAGATCTTCACTTCTCAAAAAAACCAAATAAATTCAGATGGATGAAGAGTTAAATATTGAAATCAAGCAAACAAACCAAACATCAGAATAATATGTAATTAAATATTACTTGTCTGATTTCTAGATGAAAAAGGCATTTCTAAGCTTAAAAGCAATGGAAGAAACCACAATGCAAAAAATAAATAAATAAAGAGAATTTGGGAGGGGGGCAGGTATATACATACATAATGAGTGAGATGTGCACCATCTGGGGGATGGTCATGCTGGAAACTCAGACTTGTGGGGGGGGGGGAAAGGGCATTTATTGAAACCTTAAAATTTGTACCCCCATAATATGCTGAAATAAAAAAAATAAAAAAAAAGAGAATTTAACTACATAAAGTTAGGTCTCTCTGCAAAAGAAAAGAGCAGAAAAAGGTCTGTGGGAAATATTAGCTAAAAAAAGACAAAGGGTTATAATTAGTAATATTTATTAAACAGCTTATACAAAGTGGGGCATGGTGGTTCGAGTGACTCAGGAGGCTGAGGAGGGAGGATGGCTTGAGCCCTGGAATTTGAGAACAGCCTGGGCAACAGAGTGAGACCCGTCTTAAAAAAAAGAAAAAGGTGATGAGAAAAGCAGGCTATGAGATCAAATAACACTGATGGGGAACAGTTCAATTCAACAGAATTAAAGCAATCAAAATGGAAATGTCAACTACCACCCAGACAATAAGCAGAGAGTTTATTTGCAAGTGTTAACATTTAACATGGCAAAGGTACAAGAGTCTTCTGTTCTGAGTATAAACTGGTACCACCTTCCTAGAAAGGAGTTAAGAACACCTATGAAAAGCTTTAAAAATGTTCAAACTCTCTGACCCTGTAATTCCACTCTCAGGAATCTATTCCAGGGAAATAATGAAAAACGAGCCAAAGGTTTATGCAGAAAGTTTCACCGTAAGTTAAACAAAAATAAGGAATTAGCTAGGTAGATTGGACATATCCATACGATGTTAATAAAAGCTTTTCAGATTGTATAAAATTATTGGTAGTACAGTGTTAAAATCTTCAAAGGTGGGGATGGGGGGATGGGAGCAGGGAAATCTGCAACACATTATTATCTCAAGCATATTAAAAAAAAAAAAAAAAAAAAAAACCTGAACAGAATAAAGCCTGGAAGGAACCACAGCAGTGCTGGTTACATGGTGTGAATTATGTGTTACTTCTTTCTGCTTCCTTACACTGTCAGTATTTTCATAACTAATATGTATCAGTTCTATGGTGGGGGGAGGGGAGCAACAGTAGAAGATTCTCACCCTCTCACCCTGCGCTCAGGAAACACAACTCCCAGACAAAAGGAGGCCATCATAATAGATAGTAGAATATTCTTAGAGGGATTCACAAAGAAGAGAAACATCTAACAAAGTAGTCCTTTATTTTGCAACAAAATGCTCAAAAGAAATTTTTTTAAATGCTGCTTTAATTTTTTCAACCACTGCCTTCTACCTGCTTCGAGAAGTGTGCAAATCACCTTTTGCATTTAAGTACTACTGCTACTCTCTACTTTCTCCCAAACAAGCTCCAGTGCAGTCTGCAGGTGTCACACCCTACGACAGTTCCTTCCGTAGGGCTCCCAATTCTGTATTTCTCAGCAAAACACGGCCCTACATGTAAAACCAGAGGAGGGGACAGGGCCAGCCAGAGGAGGGCACGTGACCCAGCCTCCCTGGGCTTTCCCAGGGTTCAAGAAGCTTTGTGGGATGAGATTGTACCGCCCCACCGTGAGGCCCCTGGTATCAGCTGGACAGATGGCCACCGAGCCCCTCCGCAGGAAGTCTGGGTGACTGCATAGTTCTTGGGCTGGAGGTCCTGGCCTCTCCTAGCCTGTCTACTCAGGGACCGTGGAAACTGTATCAGTAGAGGGTTATGCCCAGGACCCCACACCCCGACCAAGTCCCTGCCTTAACCCTCCAGGGCTCGGCCTCTTGAAACGGGGCAGGCGGGCTTGGGCAGGGCGTGGGCCAGCCCTCTGCTGCTTCCCAACTTGAGCCCCCTGCCCCCCAACACCCTCCCCTCACCCCTGCTCCCATCCTGACCCAGTTTGCTGCTTCACCGATGTCCCACAAACTCATTAAAGTGGTTTAGCCATGGTCTGCCAAGCTTGACTCTGAACACACGGGAGCTGTCGCTGAGATTTCCGAACCTGTCGGAGTGTAAATTCCAGACACTCAGTCGGCAGAAGTCCCACTGTGGGCACAGCCGGGCAGCAGCTCCAGGCTGCCTGTCCTTCTGCTCCTGCACAGAAGCTTCCTGCTCAGGGCAGACACGGGGGCCAGCCCAAGGCCCCCTCGTGTTCCTGATGCCATGTGACTCATGCCGGCTGCCTCCCGCCGCGCCCCCCCCCCATAAGCCCTAAGCTGCCTGTGTCAAACTGCATTCCTTGAGGTACCCTGCCGGACAGTAGGGGTGAACGCCAGGCTCCCAGATCCTTCGCAGCCGGCTGGAGCGCAGGGAGTCCTCAGCGGAAGTTCACGCACAGTGGCCTCCAGAAGTGAGCATTTAATGAGTGCTTCCTAACCGCCAGACCCCCTGCTAAGTGCTTCTCCTGAGCCACTTAATTTACTTAACGAGGCAAGCCACAGTGGCCCTGTGCTCAGCACTGATACGGACTACAGTGCGTACAAAGGGCACCGAAGAGGTTGCAATGAGCACCTGTGCCACTGGGCAGGAGAGTGGGGTGGCCAAAGGAATCCCTCACAGCCCTACCAATCAGAAAGGCTTTGCTGACAGAAGGATAGGGGAGGTCACAGATGGTGACATGAGAATGGGCTTCAAACAGTTGAGAGATTTTCATGTGCCAGAGATATTCGGGCCAGAACGTTCCACAGAGGCGGTTATCAGCTAACCCGAAGCTCCAGAGACAGCAGAGTGGGGCTTCGGGGTCGTCCACTCTTACTCTGCATTTTACAGATACGAACGCTGAGGGCACAATGACCTCTCTGCATGGCTCAGAGGATGCCCCGAGGTGGCAAACTGCAATTGTGCCTGCTCAGTGTCCCAGCAGGTGAGTGACGCCCACCTTAGGGAGACCGCAGAGGCCGGGCCAGGAGCTCGGCCTGAGGACAGACAACCTGTGGCCCCTTCAGATCCAACACTCTCGTGCTAAGGGACTGGCAACTCGGCAGCCTTTTCAGCGTCAGAACATCTAGCCACTGCAGAGGACAATCAGATGCTCCGTCTCCTCTTAAAAGACTTAGATTTGTGGATCCCCCCCCCCTCCCAGAAGCAAATAGGCTGTAAGATAGGAAAGACACACACAAATCTTAAGAAATAGAAAAATTCACAGCCTATCTGCAGTTAGAAATTGGCTTTGAATCCTGGCAACATAATCTATTTTGAGCATGAGACAAGTTTTGCTAATTCCTAATGAGCCAGATTAGAAACAGACTACAAACGAACAGCAAGCTCATCATAAAATTATGAGAGGCCCCAAAATACACCACATTACCGATGCACTGCTAGCAGCGGCATGTGGCCACTGAGTAATGACGGGGCGTGCGCTCCAGGGGTGTCGCGGGGGTTTCAGGAAGAAAGGGCTGGCGGAAGTATCACGGATAATCTGGAAAATCCTCTCCACGGACTCAAATACCCAGCAAATGCCGGGCTGGGCTGCTCTGAAGGATGCTGAGGCACGAGATGTCACTGATGGGAAAGTGCAGGTGTCCGGGATGAGTGGCAGGCAACCACCCAGACGGAGAAGTCAGGAACACAGGAAGGCCGCCCTGAGCCTGGAGCTCTGGCGGAGACAAGAGGACTTTAAGGTCGTTCCTGCTTTTCTTTCCCCCTCACCTCCCTACTCAAGCAGTGGCAATGCCAGAGGCAACCCAGAAGCCAGTGGCTCCCACCCTGGTGCCCAAGACCCAAGTGCAGCTCTGTATCTCGTAAGTGGCCACGCAGATACGCTGGGCCCCACGCCCTCCCCTATGCTCCAGGGAAGAGGCTTCGCACCAACAAACTCAGAGCGAGCGGCTGAGGGGTTTCAGGGCCACTAAAGCCAACAGCATGAGTGTACTCCCCTGCCCTATGACACACAGTGACAAGCAACGGTTCTGTTTGCTGCCGTAACCCCATATACACCTTCTAAGTGCACCTGCATCTAGAAATACCTGCAGGTGGTGTGTGGGGTGTAAGAGAGCAGCTACGATGTAAGACAGGTGGCTGCAAGGGCACTAAGTGGCCTGCATGCTCCCCAGTCCCCTGGGCATTAGAAAGAATTCAGGGCCAGCCACACAGTACTCACACCTGTAATCCTAACACTCTGGGAGGCCAAGGTGGCTCACCTGAGGTCAGGAGTTCGAGACCAGCCTGAGCAAGAGTGAGTCTCCGTCTCTACTGAAAACAGAAAAAAATTAGCTGGGCATGGTGGCGCATGCCTGTAGTCCCAGCTACTCAGAGGCTGAGGCAGGAGGATCTCTTAAGCCCAGGAGTTTGAGGTTGCTGTGAGCTAGGATGACACCACTGTACTCTACACCCAGGGTGACACAGCAAGACCGTATTCAAAAAAAGAGAGAGAAAAAAGAAAGGATTCAGACACCATTCCAGAGACAACGTCCCATTCACTCTGTGCCTTGTCCCCACCACGGCCCACAGAGGCCACTAGGGCCAGTGACTCCTGAGTGGGCGCCCAGGACCACAGCAGCAGGCTTCAAAGGTGGGACCAGGAGGACCCACCCACCCCCGGTCCCAGCCTGTAAAGATGTCCTATCTCACACCCCACCGTGGTAACGAGGAATGACTGAGAGTGCAACAATTCACACCTCGAAAGAGCTCACATGCCCGCAGCACGCACCGGTTAATGGGGTGGGCGACATACCGCGCTGATGGATTTGTAGGGAGCACACCGAGGAATATTACCACACACCTCGAGGTGCTTGCGTCGAGTCAATTCTTTAAAATTAAAAAGAAATTCCTTTTCATAATGAATTTTAAATCACACTATTAAGACAGCCTTCCACAGAGATGAACAAAGAGGTGCTGATTCATCACATAGTGGGATTTGGGGGGCGCCTCCAGCCCCTGCAAAATCCCTCTTTCCAAATGAAATGAGGGTGCAACTGGTCACACCCCCTGCCTCAACCAACAATGGGGGGAGCATTTGTTCAATGGATTTTTCCCAGGCTGTAGCACTGTGTAAAATATTAACAACTATCTATAAAAGGGGGAGACATTCCCCCCACCCCCATTAACCTACCACCAGAAATAGGGAGCCACCAGACTGACCAATAAGGTTGTCATTTCGCAGGAACGGTTTAGGTCTGGAAACAAATGTCAGCCCCATAAATCCTTTTCTCCTCTTTCCACACCCCGAGGGAGAAGACAGTCTCCACTTTAGAGTCCTGGGCACTGTTGATTACGGGCTGGACGCAGTCAACCTTGCAGATGCCTCAGTCTCTCACCTGCCTCTGTGAAGTGTGCCCCGGAGGCCACACCTGCCTGCCCCTGACTTCTCCAGGCGGTCCTACAACTCCGAGGCTTGGCTCCTTGGAGACTGCCTGCCAGGAACGTGCCCTTCCAGCGCCATTCTCACTCCTGCTCGTGTTCCTACCCATCATGAGGTGAGAGGGGAGCAGGGGCCTCCCCTCCTGCACCCCAAACCCTCTCGAGGTAACGGTGCGGGCAACACACACACACGGACACAACCGGTATAAGTCTGTTAGTTCTCAACTGCAATCCGTTAGTTCTCAACTGCAACCCAATTATGACCTTAAGTCACTCCGTTCTCTGGTCTTAAGGGCTCCAGGCTCCACGCTTGCACCGTTCCATCCCTCCTTGGAGCACCCTGGGAGGCTCCCCTCTCAGCTTCCCCAGGCCTTCTCCGCACTCGAGCAGACGGGTGACCGCCCCCAGGATCCGGCCCCACCCATGGCCCTACTCGGGTGCTCCTACACCCACTGCACTCTGGAAAGTTCTGCAATGCCATTGCTGCATCTCTGCTCGGGCTGCCCCACCCGGCCGGCCAGCAAACGCACTCTGGTCGGGTAACCCCAGCCTTCATGCATAACTCAGGGGTCTCCGCTCCAAGAGGCCTCCTCCTCCTCTCTCCTCTTTGGGCCGTTAGGTGTCCTCCACTCTCCTCTGACACGCACACCCATCCTCCTGTGCCCTGGCCTCACCGTAGCACAGGGTCATCACCTGTCTGTGTGCTGTCTCCACCCAGTGCTTGGGGGACACCACCGTCCCACGTGTGTTAACATGGAACGGGGCGAGGGAGGGAGGAAAAGACAGACAGGAGGGAGAAATAAAAACTCTGCCATAAACCCGTTTTAGAAAGGGTGGCACACACAGTCCATTTCTGAAGAAATGATAAGAAGCATAGCACGAGAGTTTAAAAAGGGCTCAACTTTTTACTCAAATGGAAGACTAGAACATCACCCTTGGGAGAGCTCTCTGTGTCAGTTGTCTAACCCCAAGTTACCGGTCAGCCTTCGAACCATTAATACAGTTTCCTCATTGCCTGAAGGCAGCTACCAGACCCCCCCCTAAATGCAGAGCTCTCTAGCCCACCAGAATCTGTGACCTCCCATGAAAAACTCCCACTACACTTTTGCATAACTTTAGGTGTTGTCAATATTATTGACACTTCCCACAGATGCAGTATTACAAGCTACAAAATTTAAGACACAATCTTCGCTGAACAGCCCAACGATCCACACGCAGTAAACCTTTCATCTTTGTTCTGTCTGCCTTTAACACATGCGATGTTTGTCAAACACGAGCAAGGCCTTGCTGACACTCCTCGGCTACAAACTGCAGAATTTGAGAAACACAGGGACGTTCTACCCGCTGTTCCTCCTTTCTCCAACCAGACCCCCTTCTCTGGCTGGTACAACTTCTTCAGTCCTGTCTCAGTCTGATTTGGGGAAAGCGGCTGCGCTGCAATTGTGTGATGGGCTGTTACGTCTTCATTTATGATGCTCCAATCTGGTACTGATTTCCAAACACCTGGCGGTCTTTGGCAGCCAACAGCACACAACCAAGGCTTGGGAAGCCTCACATTTGACAGGAATGGAGAACAGCTTAGAGGAGACCAGGTTGCAGGTCATGTGGAATCTTTCCAACTTCATAAACAAATAAAGCAAAACATGGATGTCGGGCTGCAGTCTGTTTCATGGAAGAGAACAGTACTTTTAACAAAAGCTGTTGGTGCAGAAACACGGCGTTGATCTTCCAGTGTTCGGAGGATTCATCAGCACACGGTAGCCACAGGGCCACAATCCTGAGTTAATAACCACACAGCTGGCTTCTCGGAGGGAAAGCCCATATTCCCAGACAGGTTGGACCCTAATCTGCTACGGGGTGGGGGAGCATGGGCGGGGCCGGCAGAGCAGGTCCCACCCACACCTATGACCCTCATTAGAAGGACTCAGGCCAAATGAAAGTAGATTCCAAGACCATAGCTTTTATTTATCCAAAGATCTGTAAGAATCCAGTATGTTCAGAAAAAAATACAGTGCCTTCATTCCAAATGTCTCCAATGAGAACTGCTGCCCACCTCTTCCAAGTACCCAGAGCCCAGGAATTAACTCCCACTGAGCTCTGCCACAGTTTCTTCTGGACATGGAGCAACCAGAGAGATTTTTCATGCCATGGGCAGATTTTGGAGAAGAGCTCTTAATTATATTTTCTCTGGTTTATAATAACATTAACCATATCACCAGTAACAAGTGGACATGCCAGCTTGTCAAAGTCCAGTTATAACCATAGTCTGGGTCAGAAAGGCTCTCTTGGTTGAGAGATGGCTGTTTCAGCAACGTTTACCAACAAACCAACATGTGGCATGCTCACGAATTATGTGCTGTCTTTTTGCATGCATCAAAATTAAAGAGAAGAAAATAATAAAATGAGCTCCAAGAAGGTACCTATCAGTACTTGTATTTATTTCCATCTAAATCCATGCTGGGTAAAATTTTTGACACTGAATAGATCTGATGACAATATCTTTAACTTCTTCTGAAAGCTGAGCTGGATGTGTGACTGGTACAAATCCACTCAGTCCAGAGGACAGGGATTAACATCTTCAGCTCATCTGCATGTCACTATCAGTTTGCTTTAAATTACCTGGTGCAAGCTGTACCTTTGGGACCTACAGAATTCACCAAACAAACAGAATGCCTAAGATATCAATACCATGGTGTTTTTGCATTTTTATGGTGTTTGATGATGTGGTTTTAGGTTTTGGTTTCTACATCACATCAGCTAAGTGTACAGGTCATTTCCAAAATTGCAGACGCTGAAAAACTAGCAAACAAAAGCTACGAACATGGGGCTAAAGGAGACAAAAGAAGGCAATGAAAACATTTCCATTACCCACAATATAGGAGAAGGACATAAGCACACCTGCTACACTATAAATAATATATGTATTTTTCCTTTCCATAACAACAGGAAACCAGGAAGTAAAAAAGACTTTTAAGAAATGAAGTAAAGGCCACTCTCCACAGGGCTCAAGCACGATGATTCCAAATGGGCACAGACCAGCGTGGGACGAGATGGCAAGGCCAGCTCCCGGAGGCTCGGAAAGCTCAGGCATCTAAACTTGACTGTGTGGGCAACACACACACACACCCCAACACAGTTGGTACAAGTCTGTTATTTTTGAACCCTGAAACTCATACAAAAATATGACCAATCCACACGTGCCCCCCTTCAAAACAGTCCTCTGGGTAGACATTTGATGTGTCTACAGCACAATTTTCATTCTCTAAAGCACATGTGCTTCTTGGAAACCGCTAACAACCACTCAGAGCTGAGAGTCAGGAACAAGGTGAGTGACCAAGCTCGGTAATTTCATTCTTGGTCAGACGCTCGTAGTGGATACCAACTTGGCAAGTGAAATTTTCTCCCAGGGCTCACAGATGACTAGCCGTGATGGCAATGCCAAAGCAAAGGTTCAACAATGTTCTGAACAATGTTCTGCTCTAAGTGTGGAGCAATTTTGAAACTCGCCACTTGTCTGAAGGCACATGTTCTGATTAGTCGATTAAACCTGGCCTGGTGACTTGATAAGCCATCTCTTAATAAATCGCTACTGCACAACCCCAACTAAACCTAACTCCAAAAACGTCATTATTAAGGAGGGGACATGGGACACTTCGACAGCTAATCAAGAGGATGATGAGCCCCAACCTTGCACAGAGACATCAGTACCCCACGGGCAGATGCCAATGCCCAGGAGTGTGAGCAGACATAAATATGCATGACACATGTGTGCAGAGCTATATATACACCACAGATTCAGAGCTCATCCCAAAATCATCGTTAGTGGGTTTATCCTAAATATAGATAATAAATTCAATGTTAATAATAGCCGAGACCTTTCAAATGCTCTGGAGGAAAACACACACGCACGCAGAGCCGCCGGCACACACTCCCGCACTCCGATTGACTGTGTCTTCCTGGTTCCTTTACAACTAGGGGAAAAAACTGTGTTAAGAAGGTACAACTAAAAAATGTAAGCTAAAGACCAAGACAGGACTGCCCTGGAACACTTGTCCCGACATGCCATGACTTAAAAAAGCGTGCGTCCCTAAGCCCAGGTTAAACAAGATCAAGATCAAGAGCAAGAGCAGTGAAACAGCTACTGATTTGGAGGCCTCAGGGCTCGGGGATTAGATTCTTTAAACCTTGGTCAAATGGAAAATGAACTTTTTCAGGGGAAAACCATGCCCTTTTATTTTCCAACCAACTATGGAAGAATTGATCCACGAGCCCCTACTTTGCCAAATATACCCAAGAGAAGCACCGACCGCCTGTCCGCCCACACTTGTGGGGCAAAGGTTTACAAGGAAAACGGCATTCTGCCCATTCCTGGCAACCGGCCTGTTCATCAGAGGCAGCGCTGCAGGAGTTAAGAGCAAACACTGGAGTCAGAGAGACCTGGGTTCAAATTCTAAGTCCCGTCTCCCTTCTTATAGCTGTGTGACCTTGAGCAAGTTACTGATTCTTTCAAGGTCCCCTTTTCAGGATCTGTGCAAAGTGAGGTTTGCCACAGCACTTACCCACGCAGGGTCACTGTGAGCACTGAATACAGGGGCAGAGCAGCACCTGCGGTATAGTCAGCTATCAATATTATTTCTCAGGATGACAGCAAGCCATCTCCCCCAGCGTGACACTCAGCCAAAGCATGGACATGCACACGCACATACACACAGGTGATACCTAACCATCTTCAGGAGAATCCGCCTGGAGGAGCTTATCTGCTCAGGACTAAAAACAGACACTAGGGTTCTCCTTCTGCAAAAACTAAGCGTTGTGAGATGCACACTTGCCCGATCCTCTCCTCCTCAAGCCTTGCCTTGGGTATTCCAGAACAGTGCCAGGGGTCTTCCTACTAAAGACATAACCCATCAGAAAACTGATGAGCAGAAGGAAGAGGGGACCCAGGGACTGAGACTAGGACTGAGGCAGAAACAAAGGAAAAAGAGAAAGGGGAAGTCCAGGGGACAAGGAGGTGGGGGTAGCAAAGCAAAGCGGAGCTGTCTGTCCGTGTGCAAAAAGCCTGCTGCTGCTTCCTCCGGCTCGGGAGCCTGTCCCCACGTGGGGCTAAGGCAGCGCCTCTCCAAGTGGTCCAGCGCCCCGCAGGACCCCCTCACATCCTCATGGCCTCTGCCAGCACGTGGCAGGCACGTGAAGGACCAGAGCTCTGGCAGTGAAGCGGGAAGAGCTGGAAGTGGACACTGGCCCCAGCTCCTTCCTCCAAACCTCGTCCCTTCCTAGGGAGCATCAGGAAAGGATGTGGCACCACAGAGACTTGGTGCGTGCCAAGTAATGCTTTCAGTAAGTTCGGAGGTGATTGGGAGTGCTAAACCGGGGTCAACCAATTTCTAGCCTGGTGTCCACTCCAAAATTTACTTATAAGGCGTCTGCCTATCAAAAAAATTAAGGAAGTCACTAGGAATTTTAACTAAGGTTGGAAGCTGTGCTGACACAACCCAGCCCAAGATTGGGCAGTATCCAGCCACGTATGAGGACCTGGGGCCGTGACCACCAGAAAGAGCTTTACTGGAAGGTCTTCTGAGTGTGCTGCGGGGGACCTGGGAAGCTCTCCCTCCCAAGCAGCCTGAGGACAGGCTAGGGAAGAAAGGAACACAGTCGTTTGGGACACTATCCCTGAGGAATTGTGGGTCCCTCTGTACTATGTGGGGAAGGACAGGACAGAGCTGAGCCGTGAGGGTCGAAGCAGTGTGGCCTGGTGTCTAGCTGGCCCGAGTGACACCCGAGGGGAGAGGTGCGTGGACTCCCCTCAGACGTGGGACACAGCATTCCACAAAGCAGAGACTCCCAGGACACGTGGATGGGGCTGAGGCCGTAGAGTTTATAGTTTGGCAGCTTCGGGAGACGACACCCTTGGCAGAGACTTCACCCTTCCTGGGAGTGGCCCTGGAGACAGCCGATAACAGAGCAAGAGCCATCCTTGATTGTGGGCCTAGACCTAACATCCACCCAAGGGCTTGTCTTGACAGACCCCCCCAGGAACCACTGGGACTCAAGGGGGCAAGTTGGGTTCACGTGATTACTGTGTGACCTTAACTAACACAGGCTGGTGAGGGCTGGAGAAACTCAGGTGCAGCCTTTAAACCTCCCCCCATCCCCACCCCTCGTGCAAACCTGAGTAAGTTTTAGTCCAGTGTTGACATTCAGATGTGCTGTGGGGCAGGACCCAGGCTGGAGGCCAAGAATCCAAAGATGAACGACCCAGACGCCCAGGGCATGGGCACCCTTGCTAACAGAAAAGACCAAGAGCCTGGCTGGTGACTGCAATCTATGGTGGCAGGTATTTGGGGACGTTCCAGCCAGGTGCCAGGAGCAGTGGGGAGGAACAGGAAGAACAGACTGTCCCAAACCCAGATGGAGACATACAAACACCAGCTCCCACTACAGGAACCCGGGATCTCTGGGAACAGCTAACTCCAGGTCTGGGGCAGGAACTGACAATGTGATCCCGGAAATCTTGTCACACCAGATGGCAACACAGAGCTCCATGGCTAGAAGATCAGATAGATGGGACCCAGGATCACCTCCAGCAGCTCTCACTGACCAAGCTGGGATGATTTGAACCTTAGTGAGAATGATAACTGGAAAACACTGAAATGTGAATGTGTAAACCAGGAGTTAATGATGATACTAAACCAAGCAAACAAAAAACCTTATCTGGTCACTACTGACTGGAAATCACTAAATGAAAGGAAAGAATTAAAAAACATTTGCACCCCTGACAGCTGCTCGCACCCTGTACGACCAAGGAGTGAAACAGACCCACATAGCAAGTGATCTTGCCTGTCCCTCAGAAAGGAAAAAAGAAATTAAATGTAAATCTCACCAAGCCTCCAAGTCTAGCTTCCAATATGCAGGAAGGAAAGAGCAAAGAGCAACATGACGGGGACACAACCCACAAAACCTGGGAGGCAAAAACCAGCTCCCCTAAAAAAATTGCAAAACCAACAAACAAAACAAAATGACAAAAAGCAAGAGAGAAAGGAGGGAACTGCTTTCAAAAGACTTAAAAGTTATACCAATCGGCTGGGCTCAGTGGCTCACGCCAGCACTGGGAGACCAAGGCGGGAGGATGGCTCAAGGTCAGGAGTTCAAAACCAGCCTGAGCAAGAGCAAGACCCCATCTCTACTAAAAATAGAAAGAAATTAATTGGACAACTAGAAATATATAGAAAAAATTAGCCGGACATGATGGTGCATGCCTGTAGTCCCAGCTACTCAGGAGGCTGAGGCAGAAGGATGGCTTGAGTCCAGGAGTTTGAGGTTGCTGTGAGCTAGGCTGATGCCACAGCACTCTAGCCCAGGCAACAGAGTGAGACTGTGTCTCAAAAAAAAAAGTTGTACCAATCAATCACAATAGGTAACCTTATGTGAATCCTGAATTAAGAGAAATTATAAAATGCATGTATAACATTTATGAACCAAATGGAAATTTGAACAAACACTAATTAAATATTTGATGGTATTAAGGAACTAGCTAGTTGTTTCTTAGGTATGATTTATAGTACTGTGAGCTTAAGTTATCTTTTACATACTAAATATACACAGACAAAATAACATGACTTCTGGCATCTATCTGAAGGGCCAGGGACAGAGGAAGGCTGACCACAGGCTGATGGGGTCAGACCAGGTGACGGGCATATGGAACATTATACTATTGCTACTTACATATATTTGAACTTCTCTATGAGAATTTTTTTTTTAATCAGGTAGGATGAGAGCGATGTTGTGTTTGTTCTGATCGCTCCACCGACCAGCTGTTCTCCATCTCTCTCCATCTCCTCGGGCCTCCCTATTCCCTGAGACTCAACAATATTGAAATTAAGCCCATTAATAACCCTACAATGACCTCGAAGTGTTCAAGGGAAAGGAAGAGTTGCACATCTCTTACTTGAAAGCCCTCCTCCAGTTAGCCAAGTTGTGAATGCAAAAGAAAATTCTTGAAGGGTGGTGCTACTCCAATGAACACATGATTAGTAAGAAAATGAAACAGGCTTACTGCTGATCTGGAGAAAGTTTCAGTGGTTTGGAGAGAAGATCAACCCAGATACAACAT
This sequence comes from Mirza zaza, assembly GCA_008750895.1. NCBI lineage: Eukaryota > Metazoa > Chordata > Mammalia > Primates > Cheirogaleidae > Mirza > Mirza zaza. The sequence goes on from VSMD01051506.1 coordinate 40,921, forward strand.
TGTCTTAAGTCAAAGCCTAATCCAGAGCACGGCTCTAACTCTCTTCAATTCTATGAAGGTTGAGAGAGGTGAGGAAGCTGCAGACGAAAAGCTGAAAGCTTGCAGGGGTTGGTTCATGAAGTTTAAGAAAAGACACCCATCTCCATAACATCAAAGTGCAAGACGAAGCAGCAAGTGCTGATGCAGAAGCTGCAGCAAGTTACCCAGAAGACCTAGCTGAGATCACTGATGAAGGTGGCTACACTCAACAATAGACTTTCAATATAGACAACACAGCCCTCTATTGGAAGAAGATGCCATCTAGGACTTTCATAGCTAGTGAGAAGTCAATGCCTGGCTTCAAAGGACAAGCTCACTCTCTTCGTAGGTAACTTTAAGTTGAAGTAACTTTAAGTTGAAGTCAGTACTCCTTTAGCATTCTGAAAATCCTAGGGCCCTTAAGAAGTATGCTAAATCTACTCTGTTTGTGCTCTATATATGGAACAACAGGGCCTGGATGACAGCACATCTGTTTATGGCATGGTTTACTGAATATTTTAAGCCTACTGTTGAGACCTACTACTGCTCAAAAGAAAAAGATACCTTTCGAAAGATTACTGTTCATTGGCAATGCACCTGGTCACCTGGAGCTCTGATGCAGATGTAGAAGGAGATGAATGTTGTTTTCATGCCTGGTAACACAACATCCATTCTGCAGCTCACGGATCAAGGAGTAATTTCAACATTCAACTATTATTATTTAAGAAACGCATTTTGTAAGTTTACAACTGCCTTAGATAGTGATTCCTCTGATGAATCTGGGCAAAGCCAACCTTCTGGAAAGGATTCATAATTCTAGATGTCAGTAAGAACATTCATGATTCCCAGGAGGAGGTCATAATATCAACATTAACAAGGAGTTTGGAAGAAGCTGATTCCAATTATTATGGATGACTTCGAGGGGTTCAAGACTTTAGTGGATAAAGTAGAAAAATCTTAAATCCTTAGACATTTGAGAAGTTGGCTAGCTTTTTGCCTCTTTTTTAGAAATAATTTTGGGGAGGGGAAAGAAAGGAGGGTTTGGGCATACTGGTATACTTTGGTTAAAGTAAAGGTTAATGTTTACATAACTTTTAGACTTTGCCCTAAATATCTTAACCAGAGATTAAGACATTTTATTGCAATCTGGAGCTCCTATAGAGAAAGAAAAGAAGAAATCCTAAATATGCGTGGTTTGCACTCACCGTTATGAATTGGGGTCTCCAAAGAGAAAAACTGAATGTAGAAAATGCTTCAAAGAGCCCCTTGATTTGGAAAAAAAAATCCCTTAAAAATAATAATCCAGATTAGACATCTCAGAATTGCATGTCTCATATCATGGATTTACTTATGATTTTAGCAATTTGAAAACTTTTGTATTTCCTATTTTAATACTGTCTGCCTCATGACACTTCTCAATTCTTTCAAGAGGTTTCCTAGGAGTGGTGATGCCTAGTGTCAAATTACCATTTTCTATATAGAAGTTTCAGTTCTGAGCTCAATTAAGTCCTTGTTAAAGAGCATGCGTATTTTTGTGCGTACACACGCACACTCACACATGAACGGATACAGGCATACCTAGATGGAATCTAAGCATTTTTAAATGTTTAATACATTCCATTTCCTGCAACTGCCATAATCCCATCTTTAATCATTTAAAATAAACGGAAAGGAAAAAAAAAAAAGACTTTAGTGGAGGAAGTAATTGCACATGTAGTAGAAATAGCAAAAGAACTAGAAGTAGAGTATGAAGATGTGACTGAATTGCTACAATCTCATAATAAAACTTTAATGGATGAGGAGTTGTTTCTTATGGATGAACAAAGAAAGAGATTTCTTCTTTTTTTTTTTTTTTACACAGAGTCTCACTCTGTCGCCCGAGCTAGAGTGCCGTGGCATCAGCCTAACTCACGGCAACCTCTAACTGCTGGGCTCAAGCCATCCTTCTGCCTCAGCCTCCCAAATAGCTGGGACTACAGGCATGTGCCACCATGCCCGGCTAATTTTTTTTCTATATATATATTTTTTTAGTTGGCCAATTAATTTCTATTTTTAGTAGAGATGAGGGTCTTGCTCTTGCTCAGGATGGTTTTGAACTCCTGACCTTGAGTGATCTGCCCGCCTCAGCCTCCCAGAGTGTTATGATTAAAGGCGTGAGCCACCGCACCCGGCCGGAAAGAGATTTCTTGACGTGGAATCTACTCCTGGTGTAGATGCTATGAATACTGCTTAAATGACAACAAAGAATTTGGAATATTACATAAACCTAGTTGATACAGCAGAGGCAGGGTTTCAGAGGATCAACTCCAATTTTGAAAGAAATTCTACCGTGGGTAAAATGCCATCAAACAGTATCGCATGCTACAGAGAACTCTTTCCTGACAGGAAAAGTCAATCAATGTGGCCAACTCCATTGCTGTCTTATTTCAAGAAACTGCCACGGCCACCTCAACCTTCAGCAACTGCCACCCTGATGAGTCAGCAGCCATCAACATCGAAGCAAGACACTCTTTGCTAAAGGCTCAGATGATGATTAGCATTTTTTAGCAATGAAGTATTTTTTACTTAAAGTATATACATTGGTTTTTTAGACATAATGCTATAGCATACTTAATAGACTATAATACAATGTAAACACTACTTTTATATGCACTGAGAAATCAACAAATCCATGTGACACACTTTATTGTAATAATGGCTTTATTCTGTGGTCTGGAACCAAACCTGCAGTATCCCTGCAGTACGCCTGTACATCTGCCTAAACCCATACACTGTGTAACACCAAGAGTGAATGCTAATGCAAACTGTGGACTAGAGGACTAGAGTGATCATGATTTGTCATGCAGACTCACGGACTGCAACAAATGTGTCACTCAGGAGGTGGGGGGGGGGGGGGGGTGGGGGGGGGGGGTGTTGATAATAGGGAAGCCTGCATTTGGGCAGGGGGTGTATGGGAACTCCCTGTATCTTCTGCTCAATTTTGCTGTAAACCTAAAACTGCTTTAAAAAAATAAAGCCTATTAAAAACAGGCTTCCACCTTCCAAATGGGACACAACCATCCATCTTTACTGTTCGTAATGCCACGCCACATAATGACCACAAAGAACCAAGAGCTCAATCCAACATTCTGGACCAGACTAGAAGGTGAGCCCAGTGCACTTCCTGGGTCAGCTGCGTCATTTTCACCCTGCGGGCCAGCTCGCTGTGTTGTAATACACCCAGGAGTCACTCGCCAGGATACAGTGGGAATCTCCACTCACTCCATCGGCCGAATACCGTTTCTCCTCTTCACGTCACCGCAGTGCCTAGTTCAGCCCAGGCACCTTCCTCCACTAAGAAATCTCTCCTACCTCACTACCACGTACAAATAACTCCTTCCAAGATAAAGAGGTAATAATATGGGAAACATTTATCAATTTATTAACCTCAAACCCTGAATTTCACTGAGGAAGAGTCACTTGGAAATATTCCTTCACAAGGAACATTTTGAAGCCGCCAGGTGACAGCAGAGAAGGACAGGAGTGACTACACTTCCCCCTATATGATGAGGTGTGGAAACACCAGGAAACTGACCTGAATACCTGATCCTGAATGTGGTCGAAAAGGAATTACTGTGGCCTGTTTCCAAGAATCTCAGATTCCCAGGGCCACAGCTAAGTGGGCGGGACCCTCCTGTTCTAACTGAAGCCAGTGCCAAACTGAAAGGAAACACACGTCACAACTGGCTTTCCTTAAAGCGGGAATGTGGCACCCAAGGCTGGCAACACCATGGCTTTCATTCCGTCACGTCAAGCCCCGCATGGAGATTAAGTCCCTCACCCACTGCCTCACCCTGTGAGTCAGACGCCCATCACGCGTTGACATTATTCCACAAAAAAAAAAAAGAAGTCCAGTCATTTGCCCTGAGCCGCAGCAATGAGTCACGGGCAGAACAGAGAACTGAGGCCTCACGCCTCCCGCACTGGTGCTCCACGCTGCACATCTGGCAACAGGGACCCCTTTCCTGAAAAGCACCTTCTCAGGATCACGACCTCCTTTATCTAATCAGGCACAAATAAGCTGACGACACTCCCCCCAGGCCTCTGAGGGCAACAAGAAGAGCATTTGAAGTCCCAGGTGCTGTCTGTGGGAGGAAAGCCGCAGTGGGCACTGCCAGCCACGGGACACCTTTTGCTCCTAAAGCCCCACTCAGCAATGATCCATCCCCAGCCACTTCTCCGGCACTTTGCACAGGACACCGTGCCACAGTGTCACGTCTGCTCAGCCGTTGCCCTGCGTTGTTGGCTGTGCTGTGTGGGCTTCTTGCGATGAAGGAGGGGTCAGGTCTCCTGCTTCTTCCTACCTGCCCCCAACCCCTCCCCCCACAGCTGGTCCTCAATGACGGCCCCTGGCTGGAGTGGCTGCACGCTGTGCTCCAGGTGTAGACTGCACACAGGTGCTGGGCACGCTGCATTGCTGAGTCAAGGAGGAAAGAAGGAAAGATAAAGAAATTGCTGCAAAGAGGACTGAGCCCTAGAAGAGGAGAGTGAATTTTTCGGCAGCCCCTCACTCTCTAAGCTTGACTATCACAGCACAGAGCAGGTCAGTTGGCTCTGGCATCGACAGAGCTGTCTAGACCAGGCGGCCTCGATGGCCCCTGCTCTGGGGCTCTGCCCCTCTCTCCGGGTACTGTGCTGGCACCTACACCATGTGGGAGCAGAATGATTCCTCAGGCCAGGAAACACTTAAACAGAGCCCCGCGCATGCTCACAAACACACGCGCAGAAGGGTGGACAGAAGGTCCGAGATCTTCACCCCTGCCCCGTTTCCCAGGTGGTTGGTTCTCCTGCACGCCCAGCAGGCAGCAGACCCCAGGGTAAAATCCGGAACAGAATGAGATGTGCCAGGCATTTCAAAAGTACATGGAGACACTCTGTTTTACTGGAAGAGATGCTTGCCCGGTGCCTGCTTTTGTCCTGGCTGACAGCCCAGAAGCAGACCAGAGCCAGACCTGGACTTCAGGGTGCTACCTGCCCCGTAGGGGGGGTCCATGGAAGGCACCTGCGGAGCCAGAACCCCAGCAGTGCAGTCACACTTCCTTCCACTCGGCCAGCCCCTCCCGCTTCCTCCCTTCACTGTCCTCACTCCCACAAACAAGAGAGAAAGTCTCTGTTTAAGTCACTTGGAAAAGACAAATCACAGCCCAGCAAGGGAAGACTGACTTGAAGTAGACCCTGAAATCAGACCACCTGTGTTGCCAGATCCCCCTCCTCCGCCCCCCAATCCTCCAAATCCTAGCAGTTCAGGCCAGGTGTGAGACTCTCTACCAGAGCTGGGAATAATACGCTTTCTGATCCTTGAGACTCCATGAAAACAGAGGCTACCTAGACGCTCCAGACTGGAACTCTCAGCCAAGCCCTCCCAGCGCCTTTGGAGGCAACGCTACGGTTAAGAACTGCCCGCCTCACGCACAGACTGCAGGCCACACACCCCCTTCTGGGATACGCCAGAGTGAACATCCAATTGGTTTCCTCAAGGAGACTCGGGCTTAGTCTAGGCTGGGAGGCCAGACCCACGACAGGTAAACATAGGAGTCCAAGCAAAAAAATCCCCTCTGCAGAGAGAGAACAGAGCAGTCACCTGACTCGGAGAGCAGAGCTGAGACTCACTTGTGGCCACTGTGGTCCAGGCTGGTTCCAGGTCCCAGCTCTCACGCCTCTGTGGCCAGCCAACCTTCCTCCTCCCAGTAATGTGAGACATCCTCCTATCTCCACAATAAATTCGCTTCTCAGCTTAAGCCAGCCTACAGTAGGCTGCTCTTGCTTGTAACCAAGAGGATCTTTAAAAAGGAGCTACATTAAAAAACAAAGAACAGAAAGAGGCTACTGGTATGTGAATGCTGGGGGCCCCTTCTTAGGTAAGACAGGAAAAGTGCAACATATCTTGCACCCAGAGATCAGGTCCGAAGCTCTAGATTTTGTATTCAGGCTAGCTTTCCATTTCCTCAATGAGACAGTCTTCCATTTTTTGATCTTGCATAAATTTCTCTAATGAAACAGTTTTCATTTTAAGAAGCTTTGATTCCAGGCAACCTGAAAATTAATTTAATGCAACAAGCTAATCAAAGCGAGAGGCATAACAGCAAACTTGTTTCTGTTCAAGTACTGGCTTTGGGATTTAAAAGAAGAACAAGAATCAGAAGTTACAACTTTGAAACAATCCCTGATGATTTCAGCCAGCAAAAAAGAAAAAAGGCCATTGGGTACCTGCCCTGAAGGTGGATGTTTTCTCAGACCGTGCCTTTGAACACTGAGAGCTTCACTGGGCAGACCTGCATGGTAAGGATTCCCCTTGAACCACAGGTATATACATATGCACATCCATGCAAGCACATGTGTCACGTGTACACGTGCATAAATTCAAACACACATGGTATTGCACTGCATACATGTATGCAAACACATATGCCATGTGTACATATGTGTATGCAAGCACATATGAGCAGTATGTGCATGCATGTAAGTGTATACTGTATGCATGTGAGCACACATGATTGTGAGTACATGCATGAGTGTTGTGTACATACATGTGTGTGCACAAATATGCATGAGCCACATGCCCATATGTACATAAATGCAAACACACATACACACTGTATACATACGTGTGTGCACAGAAATATACCATGCAGAGTATATACAAATGTACAAGTGCACACACACATCCTAAAAGTCAGGTATGACCAACACCTTCAACTCCTTTATCATCTTCTGCCTAGTAATGGTACTGCCTTGCATTTAACCACTTCGGTACCCCGCCCACCAACCGTGAAACCTTGCCCACAGCCGGCACTCGCAATCCGCAAGATAGTTTGTGCTGTGCATTGACGACGAATCCGTTTTGCTCTTGTGTGATGAGGAAAGCTTTAAAGCACTGAAAGCTTATTTTACTTTACAGGCAGCTTTACTTGTAATGTAAATCAGAATAGGTAACATATACATGTATGTTTTTATTACGTTATTTTTAAATGTTCACAATTTTATTTTGATAAATGAAAAATGAGAAAAGTCATATCACGGCTGTCGGCTAAAGTCGACGCTGGGCTGTACGCCTTCATCTCTGGCTGTCGACTCTAGTCGACGCTCGTACCGAAGTGGTTAAAGAGAAAAGCATGAATTTTCTCCCACAGTTGCCACGGTTTGTCAGTAACCTACCCAGAGAAAACCGTGCTCAATGATGCATCTGCATTCCTACTCTCACTTTACCACTAAATTCCCTGGAAAAATCTGTCCAAGACAAAAAAACAGAAGAGCATAGCTGAGAGAAACCCTGAAGCCTTAGTCATAGAAAAAGTCTAATAATCAAACAAATAGTGTAACAGCAACAGCGGTAAATAGTTACATTACTGTGTGCAACATTCCATTCTGAAGTGTTCTAGTTACATTAACTCATTTAACCCTCACACAAGGCTTTGGTTATTCCCATTCAGCATAAGCGAGGAAACTCAGTGCAGAGATCAGACACCCCCAACAAGGCAAGGTTGGGCCCGAGCCCAAGGGTGATGCTTGAGCCACCCCAAGATCTGCCTTCGTGTGACAACAGCAGGGCTCCCTGGCCTTGGCCCCCAAGCCCTCACGGTTCATGACAGCCCGAGTGACTCAGACCAGAACAGCCCAGAACATTCTCCGGTCTGTCCTCAGAGCAAACACAGAGCAGAGACAAATCACGTTGGTCCCTAAAATGTCCCTAACACACAGCAAAAAGACAGATGAGAAGGAGTCACAAAAATGAAAAACCACCATAGTATTTTTTGAATGAGCTACAAGAAATCTTGGAGGAAGCAGAGGAGCATTCAGTTTGGAAGTCCCCTAGGAAGAACAGGTTCACCCCGGGCAGCTCCCAGCCTGGTTTGGCACCTGCACGGGGCAGGACTGCCGCATATCCCATGGAGGGACAGCAGGCTCTGCCCAGCACAGCATTGCACCCGGGGCTGCCCCGAGGGGCACGCATTGGGTCTGTTTCACATCTCTGATCCACACGAGAGGAGACGAAAACAGAAGCCCAGAACTACAGAGACCCATATCTAAAAAGAGCTCACCAAACGCGTGAAATGAGCTTGTTTCACTTTCTGACTTCAGCCTCCCTGCCTGCCTACCCCACGGCGACCTTCCTTCATCTTCCTCCTCCTGTAACTCATCACTCACGGCTTCTACTCCTTACTAAAAGGCCCGCTACCATCCAGCCCTGGCCAGCTCTCTTCTCTTCTTCTTCCAAACACACCCTTCTTCTGCTCCTGACATCACCCAACTTCCAAGATGCTTCCTCAGGTGAGAGCCTTTCCAGCCCGCCCCATTTCACCCCACGGGCCTCAGGAACCACAGTCTTCCCTTTCCAGAAGCTTCCAGCCATGCTGCAGCCCAGGAGGTCTTCCTGATCACTCTTCCAGCTCGTGATCCAATAGAGAAAATAAATGGTCCATGTGGTCAAATGGACATTTCTGCTAGCACCAGACTGGGTCTGTGGGAGCCAAGGTGCCCAGTTTCAAAGTATAATACGCTGAGTTCTTTAAGACGATGTCTGCACCGAATGTCCTCAATGGACACGGTTAGAGTAGCCAACGGAGGTGTCGGGGCTGAGAGCAGAGCTTTCAACACTCTCTGAACACCCAGCCAGTGCCCGAGGTGACGTGAAGGGACTTGGCAATCGCTGAGTAGCCCAGAAGACAGGGATGGCTGGACGGAAACCTGCTGGCTGCCTCTCTGAAACCAGCTCTCAGTCTTCAGTGACCCCTGAACCCTTCCCGTGGTGCCCCTGCTGGTCCACGAGCCCCTCCTGCTGCTCTCAGGCAGCCCCCACCTCTACCCACCATCTCTTGCCACTCTGGGGTCGGGGGTGGCACTTCCAGGCCTAACATCACAGGTGTGGGCTGCTGTTCTGTGAAGAGGAGACCAGGAGAACTAAGATTCTCTGGCACGTTCTACCAGTCAAAAAACATTTGCTGGGCAACCACCGGGTGCTATATGCACCGTGCTGGGCACAGGGGCACGGGGAGGGGGCAGGAGGGGCCCCAGTGCTCAGACCACTGCTCCCAGCTCTTCCCACCTCATGGGGGTGGTGTCATCTGGAGAAGAAATGGGTCTTTAGACAGGAACACAGGAGTGAGCAGGGCGCAGACAGCAAGGGTCCTCCTACCTCCCTGGGGTCCTCTGCAGTCGAGGATTCCACGGATCTGGAGGCCTTTGGGGGAGGTGCCGCAGGGGACAAGAATAACAACTAACATTCACTGCACTTGGTCAGCACTACCACGGAGCAAAGCCGCTGCTGCATCACACAGTAGATGTGCCGTGTGCAACACCCTCCCCTCCTAAGTAAGGAAACTGAGGCTCAGAGGGACGGATGCCCAGAGACGGATGCCTGGGGCAGAAGCAGCCCCGGACTCAGGCAGCTCAGACTCCCTGTCCACTCACTCACTGAGCAAGACAGAGGCCACCACACGCACATGGAGAAAGGCCGTGAGAAGGCAGGGCCCACACTGGCCTCCAGCTGCATGCGGCGGTCACACCTAGTGAGACGGCGAACTGACTTCTCTAGGATCCCAGGTGTGCTCCAAGAATTTAACGCAAGAGGCGTGTGCTCAAGCCCAGGTGGGAGAATCCAAGCACGTGCTCTGCCCCACCCAGGCCGGTGGGAAGGCAGCAGTGATTGGGAACAGAGCCATAAGGGGGTGGGAGGGACGACCCGGGAAGACCACGTGGGGCAATGCCAACCTTCAAGGCTCGGAGTCTAGTTCAATTAAGAGAGACAAGGCTATCCTTGCGTTATACACATCCATAGGGTGGGGAATAAACAGGTCAGTAACGACACCAGGGAAAAGGTAACCAAGTGTTGTAAGTGACAGAAGGAAAAGCTCTGGGTGATTTATTTTAGAGCAATGATTCTCAGCCCTGGCTGTTGATGCCTGACGCCCAGGGGACGCTGAGCCTCTGTGGGCTGACAGGCACCCGGCCTGCCCCAGGAGACGGCCCTGGGTCGTACGTGACAGGGCTGCTCCCTGGTCCCTGGGGTGACCACGGTCTTGGTGAATCGATACATTTCTCCCGAACCTCCAACACAGCCCAGCACAGTCTACCCACAGACACGGGCTGGTTTCTGACAAATGATCTTCCAATCAAATGCACGCCCCTGAAAGGTAAGAGCTGTCTCTCAGTGAGCAGGTCTGCCAATATTCCTAGCATTAACCATGTAGCGTCAAGCCCGAAGAAGCATCTGCCTGCCCCGTTTCACCAGTATTGCTAAACATCAGCACGTTTGCTCTTTACAGACTTTGGAATTTGGTGATTTTGAGGCCAGAGTCTTGGTAAATAAGCCACAATTAGAACATGTGGGAGCCAGTCCCAGGAGCAGCCCCTGGTGGCCCAGAGACACCAGCCAGTCCCAGACACAGGCACTTGTCCCAGAGGGAGGACCGTGTAAACCCGTGCACCTGACAGGGCTGCCTTATGGGACTAGTCCTGATGCCATACGAATGGCCTATTTCTGTTGACCACCATGTCCTTGCCACACCCCTGAGGGAGCCTGCAGGGCCCCCAGCACTGCTGCAGCAGCAGCACCCCTACCCGCTACTCCTGCACCTGTTCAAGTGCAAAGGCAGGGAAGCACACTGGGCACACAAGCCTTATAGTCACACAGGCCACTGCTCTCTAACAGCCGGGCAGGAGTCCCTCCTTCTGAGACAACCTCCCTGTGCAACTGCACCCCCTCTGCAGGACTTCCATAGTCACAGCTCTCAGGGAGACACGAATCTCAGGGCAGTGCCTTTCCATGGCCAAGGGAGGCCCACTGGTAGAATGTGAAATCTATCAAATGAGTTGATGCCTGCAAATCTTTTCCTGAGATAGAAAAGAGTACGCTAGATAGCCCATCCAGAAAGCATAAGTACTGTTTGTGAAACTTTGTTTCAAATGTATATATATCCTATCCTATAGCTCATCCTGTGTATCTCATCCCACATAGATAGGTTGGTCTCTAACTTACAATGAATAGTTTGACTTACGATTTTTCAACTTTACGATGGTGCAAAAACCATATGCATTCAGTAGAAACTATACTTTGTTTTTTTTGGGTTTTTTTGAGACAGAGTCTCACTTTGTTGCCCAGGCTAGAGTGAGTGCCATGGCGTCAGCCTAGCTCACAGCAACCTCAAACTCCTGGGCTCAAGCCATCCTACTGCCTCAGCCTCCCAAGTAGCTGGGACTACAGGCATGCCCAGCTAATTTTTTGTATATATATTTTTAGTTGGTCAATTAATTTTTCTATTTTTAGTAGAGACGGGGTCTCGTTCAGGCTGGTTTCGAACTCCTGACCTGGAGCAATCTGCCCGCCTCAGCCTCCCAGAGTGCTAGAATTACAGGCGTGAGCCACCGCGCCTGGCCCAGAAACTATCCTTTGAGTTTTGATTTTTTTCCAAGCTAGCGATCTGAGGCACGATACTCTCTCTTGATGCTGGGCAGGGGCAGTGAGCCGGACCTCCCAATCGGCCAGGCAATCACGATACTCTACAGCGCACTGTGTTGCCAGTGATTTTTTGACACGATTTTGCCCAACTGCAGGCTAATGTAAGTATTCTGAGCACGTTTAAGGTAGGCTAGTAGGTTAGGTGCATTAAATACATTTTTGACTTATGATATTTTCCACTTACAATGGGTTTATTAGGGCATAACCCTATTATAAGTCAAGGAATGTACTGAATGCATATCACTTTCACAGCATTATGAAGTGGAAAAATCACGAGTCAAACCATCCTAAGTGTATGTGTGACTTTCAAATGATCAGGAAAACTCCTAGGATACCTTTATTTCGAGCTTACACATCTGTCTGACTAGAATTGCTCTTCCAGAACCAGCCCTGTGGCTTCGTGGGCAAACCAGGTCCACGTGGCTCGGGGTGCAAGTTCCTGGCAGCAGAGCTTGTCTTTCCCTCCTGTGTGTACCCCAGTCCAGCACCCCATCTTTACACAAGCCAGCGAGCCCTCGGAAGGAGTCTGTCCGAACCTCAGCAACACTCGGTCGCACCTTCCACAGCACTTCACAGTACATGTGGCCAACATTCACCTGTGCAAGAGTGGGAGCCAGGCCTGCCACGGGCAGGTGACTCAAGCTGAGGCCCAGGACTCCCCGCTCACCACGTGCTGCCGTGAGATGCAGCCTCACCCCCAGCCTGCACCCCAGCAACCGCCAAGGCTATGCTCCTCTTCTTCCAGACCCTTGATTCTTATTTTTAAGGTCTCGAGTCTAATGAACGAACATCTTCTAGAAAGACTTTTGTTTTAATTATACACATAAACCACCCTCCAAAACCCTTACTACAGAACCAATACGCAAGTCACTTTTAATCACAGGAAACCTATTTGTGGAAGTTTAAAGATCTCTATGATTCTTCTCTCTTTAATCAAGAGCTTAACCCCCGTCCTCACACATGCACGAATACAAAGTCCATGAGAGAAAAAAATGAGAATTTATTTTTTTCTCCCTAGAGTCACCTCCCAATGGGTACAAGCAGCTGGTTATCCCGCAAGGCGGAAGTAACTATCTGGATTCATCAGTCACCGCCTGAGGCCACTGTCATTCCCTAGCTCAACTCTGCAAGTCACCTCACTAAAATACTTAAGATTTTATATTCTGAAAGTACCCATACCGCTGACAAAAGGAACAGCGGGGGAGCCCGGGCTCCCTCTGCACGCAGTCTCGTTCACGGAGCGGCACCCTCGGCTCATCCCTGGCCGCAGTCCAGACGCCCAGCCCCTCAAGGAGGCGCCCTCACTGCTGCAGCGAGTGTGGGGATGGTAATATTGTCTCTGTCACAGTGTTGTTATAACTTATGTCATTTAAATGTAAATACATATGAATAGGATGAACTTACACATTATTATTTAGCCAGGCGAAAGCACCTGTGTGTGTGAAAAGGCGCATGTTCAATCCTGCACTGGGCAACAGGCGCACCCCAGTGTGGCCCTGGCACCCCCCCCCCCCCCCCCCCCCCCCCCCCCCCCCCCCCCCCCCCCCCCCCCCCCCCCCCCACCCCCACCCCCACCCCCCCGCACCATCCCGGCCACACCCCAGCGCCATCCCAGCCACCCCCCAGCGCCGTCCCCGCCACCCCCCAGCGCTGTCCCGGCCGCACCCCAGCGCCGTCCCGGGCACCCCAGCATGCACCGGCAGCCCAGATACTGCAGCCTTAGCACAGAGCTTAGCAAAATCAGCTGCTTAGGGCTGATGACAGGAAGGACCAAAGAAGAATATCAACAAATACACTCTCCCTAATGTCTGCCACTCAGCAAATGCTCAATAATTATTCATCCTGTTCCCATCTCAACCCCTAAAAGCCTTTGATGTAAAATAAAATGAACGGTCCTCACTGCCTCACAGGCAGAACTAAAGCTAAACACAAAACAAAAAAGCCTGAAAGTCACAACCTCAGGTGGCTGGGTTTTCGGGGCTATGGGCCAAACTACCAACCGTTTCAGCAAAATGCAGAGACTCGGGCACAGGAATTCACCCCAGGCCACGAGGAGACACAGCCTCTGGAAACAGGCAGCATCCAGCACCATTTCTCAGGCTGAAATCTTCGGGCAACTGCAAGCCATCCCCCCACCCTTATACAGAGGAATCAATTTGCCGCCCAGAGATATGCAGCTAGTTCATGCACACGAAGGACACAGAACTCTGCAATCGCTGCAACAACCAGAAAACAGGGCAGACAACGCCTGGAGATTCTGCACTGCACAGCTATAAGCAAGAAAAGCTGGCATGTCCTAGTGCACGGACTCTCCAAGTAGTTAACTCGCACCTGTCGCACAAAACCGGCCTCTAAAGAGTCAGGTCCGAAGACCGGACGGAAGAAATGAATTGTCTTTCCTGCATTACTATGATCCCCGTGGGGGCATGGAAGGGCTGAGAATAAAGGTGAGTGGGAAGAGGCTGGAAAGGCAGGGTGTGTGCACTGCCGGGCGGAGACGGCGCTGGCGCTGGTGTCAGACGGCGCTGGTGTCGACAGCGCTGGTCTGCCCTCGCCACTTCCGAGCTGTCTACCTCGAACAAGTCTTTTAACTTCTCTCCGGGAGCTGGTGCCCCAGTTGTATAATGGAGATAATCACCATTATGAGCCAACAGGACATTAACCTCAATGCAGGGCGCAAACACAGGTGCCCACGTCCTCTGCAGCCCTGCGGAGGGACACGGCACTGGCAGAAGCCCTCGCTCCTGGATGCTGCTGTTTCTGCAACTCCCGCCTCGTCCACGCTGACCACCCGGAGACAGCAGGTGAGTCAGGAAGCGCACGCTCCCACCGGAGCATATGCAAAAGCAGCGTGGTTCACCGAACCGGAGACGCCATCCACTGCGGGGCGCACCATTAATTTTATGTGCCATTTAGGAAGAAAAACATTGTCAATTAAACCCTGAAACACCATCCGTTGTAAGATGCATCCTGATTTCAGAGACATTAAAATGCGAGCAGGAAAAAACGTGCCAGCTTGAGCCCAGCGAGCCGTGGGTGTTGAGTTAGGCTGTTCTTCAGTGACCCCTGGGGACTTGCTTAAATTTCAGACTCTCCGTCCCTCATGGAGATTCTGCTTCCGTTGCTCTGAAATGGGGCCTGGGCAGCCCTCTAATGCACCCTTGTCTGTGCCAGTCTGGAAAAGAAAGACCGGCTACATGGCAGAAAGGATCTAACGGCCCAACAGTCCCCAGACACACCTTGGGGGAGAACCGCTGAGCAGCAGCGCCGAAGGTGTGGTCTGAACACACAGCGCCACTGTGGCCCTCCCGCCCACGCTTCCATTTCTGTTTCTCTCACACACTTTCCCCCACTCTGATTCATTTTTGGAGAATGCAGTTGCAAACCCACGCTTAGAACCAGGGGGACTGCAAGCGTCCTGTGTGGCATTTCCCTAAGTCAGCTGTGACTCAGCCTGGCGAGGCCCCAAGTGCCTTCAGAGCGGCTTCCTGCAAAGACCAATAACAAGCAGGCCAAACGCTATAACGGGCACGTGAGCCAGCACCTCCTGGGGCAGGATCCAGGGAAAAAGAACGGGCTCTGCGAATGTCATTTACATTTTGAAGCCACAGGGGACATGGGTGGGACTCCACGGGCTGCTGAATTATGCATTCCAGGATTTCTGAAGCCTATTAAGACGGGAGAGCCGGGGTGGGCGGCCATCACGAAGCAGCTCCAACAACCTGTTTCCCTCCTCCCACCCCAACCCCCAACTCAGCACATGATGTTTATTTTATCGCTCTATGCATTCAATGAGGCATGGCTAGAGAGCAGGGGGACTAGGAATCAAGACCACTGGGCTAAAATGACAGCCGCTGCCCTCTGAGGCCCACCAGCTGGTTCTGATAACCTAATCCACCACCATGGAAAGGGGGTTCTCCAGCCGTCTCTGCCCAAATCCTCCAGAAGACAGGATATCAGCTGTTTTAGACAGTGGCTCCATTAAGCTTTGGAGAAAGAAGCAGGAGAGACCTCTCTTGAGAGATCCTTTGCCAAATGAAGACAGGGCCGACCCCCTGCCTCCTGCAGCCCTGGCAGGCCCGGCACCCTGGCCCCACACCTCTGGAGAGCACCGTAAGAGAAGCTTCAGGATGCTCAGGAGTTGGAGGTAAAATGCGCCATTTACTGAACAGAAACACATGCCCACCTAGCACTCAGTAAGCACGGGTTGAATCAATTAGTTAATTAAACGTGCAACGGGGATCCTTGGGGTATGATCTACGCCCTATGTATGGAATACTGCTGTAGAAGGAAACAGTTATTCCAGGAGATGCTGCTGCCAAAATCCGCGAAGGTCAGGTAGGAGCAGCTTTCAGAGTAAATGCCTAGAAGAAGGGAAGGAATGAATAACAATCCATTACCTAATAAGGGGTTTGTTTAAACCAGCTCACTTGTTCCAGAATTGAGGCCAAAATCAGGGTCAGCTGCAACCGTGCCTACATGATAATTATGTGCTTTTTTTTTTCCTTTTGGTTTTGTGTGTGTGGTTTTTTCGGTTTGGTTTGGTTTTTCAGCCACCTACTCGTCTCCTGAGAGCCACACACAAAAATCCTGCAAGAATCTCTTTCCTAGGAGCAGAAAGTCATGCTCTAGCCAGCCCCACCGACACAGCCTCTGCAGCCTGCCAACATCTGCTCCAGAATCAACCAGGAAGAAAGCTGACTTGCATTTCTTCCCAAACACTGAGGCTGCAGATGCTGGCTGGGAGAGGAGAAGCCTGCTGCGGGACGGCATCTCCGTGCTAAACTCTGCAGCTAATTACTGCTGAAGGGAAAATAAACATCTTTGCACAACAGTAGCACAGTTGCTCACAGGCACAAAGTCAATCAAGGGGAAGAGAGTGCAAGCCACAGGAAAGGTCTTATGGTGTGCAAACTGAGACTGCATGAATGTTACTAAAGTCTACTAAGAATCTTAGACTCCCTGATATCCAAGAAACAACTATTAAAATGTGAAAGGACCACAACTGTCTGTCTCTGCAATGAGCTTTTTCAAGCAATTGCTTTCCTGGACTGCCTCACTGAGGAGGAAATAGAGGCTCTTTACAATCTCTCAAAATGCAAACCTGACTAGGGTTATTAGAATCCCTAACTGCACAGTGCTGTGTTCTAAACAAGCCCAGGAAGACCGACAGACCTTGGTCTCAGCCTCAGTGTGAACTATAGCAAGCAAAATGTCACTTCTCCTGGTCTCAGATAGAGAGACATCAGACAACACCCTTGTCCACACTGCTGTCCGGGTATTCTCTGGTCTTCACCCACGGCCCACCCTCCCCACTGCCCCCCAAAGAAAAAGTCCTTCAACACCTGTACTGTCAGGGCTACTGGATGTTTTCAACCTCTCCACCAACCAAGACTGTTTGCTCCCCTACAGAATCTGCTTCCATCAACACCATGAAAAAACTGAGAGTGATTTAATCAATTCACTCTCTTTAAAAAAAAAAAAAAGCCATCAGCTGTCCTGAGTTATCCCACTAAGTGTCATTCTAACCAGATGCAGAGGTGTTTTTTACAATGAGCCCCAGCAGACTTAATGTCAGATCAACGAACAATTTCCATCTACCGTTTGTAAACAATAACACATCAAGGACCCCTGAAATGGAACCCCTGAGGTGTAAACTTTCCCCACAGAACCACATCTGCTGCAAGCTCTTTCAGAAAAGAAACCCAGAATTCTAAAACCTAAAAAAGGAAATTATGCATTTGGGCTTATAATTTCAAAGACACCACTTCACTCTCGACCAAAATTACACTGCATTTATTTTGATGCTGCAGTTGCTGTCTCAAGCAGAAGCTCCCCTTATGTCGCTCCATTCCCAAGTTCGCAGCATGGAAACCCTACATCCGGCCAAGGGTTACTGGGTGCACAGCGGGCCGGCCCCCGGCCAGGTGCTGGACACTACAGTAGACAAGACACACCTGCCCACGTGGGAGCTTTGTCTAGAATCCCCTTTTCTGACTTGCAGGGGAAGAAAATGTGTTTCTTCCAAGAGAACGGGAAAAGTCTGGAGTCTTGGAAACCCTTAAAACTTACCTGCACCTAAAATTAACTCCTCTGATAGACAATTTGTCTTTCTTTGCACATTTAAACAATGCAAAAGGCTCACCAAGAAGGGCAAACTGTGCCTGTATCAACCAGTAAAAGCAACCAGAAAGCAAAAAGAGCTAATTTTAGGAGGCAGCATTTTCACTCCAACTACTTTTTGTGCTTCTGTCTGGCAACGAGACAGAACAGAAGATAAGGAAATGGCCCTCTTACATCTCTCCTACGGACTTTTCTTACTGCGCATCAATCTTCTCTTTCAAGCCCCAATGCTCCAAATTACAGGGGGTGGGGGGCAGGCTATGTGTTTCGTGATGAAAAAGAGGAAAATTCTTCTCAGGAGGAACACAAATAACTATACACAACAAAAGCAGGAACAGGAATCCATCACAGATTCACAAAGCCCACAGTTCTACTTAAGATACATTTTCCCCTCCATCACTCTTGTGATGTTGTTTATTAAACACTGACTCCTGGCCCAGAGCTTGGCTGACCAGGACCTGAAAAGCTGTTAAAACACCATCAGGATCATGTCAAGAATCTTTTAAATAGTCTAAAAAAAAAAGGCATTTGTTTTATCTGTCTTCACCAACCAGGAACACACTCTGCAGGCTTAAGAATTTCAGTTCAACACACACATCCTGGCACCTCAGTACACAGGGGTGGGAAAATCATGTGTGAAAAGACGAGCACACTGTGACCAGGATGGGGGGGGGGGCATTGGACAGGAACTGGACACCAGGTCAGAGGTTTCAAAGAACCAGGGGCAGGGGCGAATGCTTGTTTTAAGATTTATCACAAAAGCCAGAATTACACTGCAGCATCCCTGGTATATGACACATTTAGGAGTATAATACATACACACACGCACTTATGTATATGCACATACAGTCATGCATAACTTAACAGGGACACATTCTGAGAAATGGGTGGACAGGTGATTTCTTCACCTTGTGAACATCACAGAGTGCACTTACACCTAGATGGTATAGCCCACTACACGTCTAGGCTGTATGGGACAGCCTATTGCTCCCAGGCTGCAAAACCTGCACAGCACGTTACTGTACTGAAAACGGTAGGCAACCGTAACACAATGGTATTTGGGTATCTAACATATCTAAACATAGAAAAGGCATAGTAAATACAGGATATTATAATCTTATGGGACCACTGTCACATATGCAGTCTCCTGTTAATCAAAACATCGTTATGCGGCGCATGACTGTATATATATGTGTGTATGTATGCGTACTCCCCGATACATTTCCTAAATATGTATATTTGTATGTATGTGTATCCATATGTACATGTGTCTATATATACTATGTACACACACACACACACATAGATTTTTGGATTGAGGCAGCCCTGCATTTTCACCACACTTCTCAAACTTAAGTGCTTTGTAACCTTGAGCAAGTTATTCAATCCTCCGTGTCTGCTCACAAAACCCAGTGAATACCACCACCTACACCTCACAGGATTGTTATAGGGATGAGAAAAAACACTGGGCGTCCCCCCCCCCCCCCCCCCCCCCCCCCCCCCCCCCCGCACAGTCTGGGCACACAATCCTGCACAGCTGGTGCAGAACTGAGTTTCACCAATGTCCTCTGGAGTCATTTGAGAAATATTTAGTTATACCTTAAAATTTAGAAAACACAGAGCGTTTGGGCAAGTTGCCTGGAATCGTAGCAAACTGAAATGACTGCCAAGACTTGACCCTTCATTTTTCAGTCATTTATTGAACAATCTATGGAACTCCTACTCTGCACCACAGACTGCGTGAGGAGCTGGGAACACATCCACAAATAAAGCATGGCTTTTGCCATAAAGTGGCCTAGGCCCTGGTAGGGAGGAACAAATGCCATTAACTACATTAACTACTAACTCTTCACACATACCATGCCTGAGACGCTAACCCCCAGATAAAGCAGTTCCTGAGAGTCCAAATGTCTCATAACCCTACAATGGAAAGAAATTGAAAAGGGGGCTGTAGGAGTTGCAGACACGGGGACCGGACTGGCCCTTCCTGCAGGCATCAGGCCCACGGGAAGGACTGATGAGCACTCTTGGGTTCGGCCAAGCCATCTGCAGAGCCAGATGAGCCAGAGAGGATGCCTGGCAGCCAGCACAACATGGGAGAAGAAAGACATCTTCCAGGAACAAAGGCCAAAATACGGTTAAACTGTCCACAGTGAACCTGAGCGCACGCACAGTCGCAAAAAGGCATATACTGACGTGGCCATGGCAATGTAGCACATGTTACCCCCAAACCAGGTTTCCCAGCTGGTGTTTCTTGGGAATCGCAGCTTGGGACGCATGGAGAGCTTTGTGAAGGGGAGAAAAATCTTCCCAGGCAAAGCATCAGAGCTGTATGGACTTGGTGGAGATTCACAAAATGCAACAGTGTATTAATGGTTTGGAGAAATTTGCAGTGAAGAGTGTATTCGACTGTCCTAGACTCCCAAAGACTTCTGACCATGAAGCACCCGTAACGTCACATGCCCCTGTTCCGGGGCATGGGAACCCTGGAACTGCCACCATGGAAACAGCACAGAAGCCTTTGTAAGTGGATGCGAATGGGCAAGGCAGACAATATCAACCTGGAGCTGGGCCACTAAGACACCTCGGGCACAGCACATGGCACCTGACTTGTACCTTGTACCAATGTCACAGATGACCAGAGTGATGCAGGAGGCTAAAGAAGGCCAACTCTTCTGAGAAAGAACTTGGGAGTCCCGGGTTAAATAAAGCTGACAGAGCTCTGATCTCATTTCATGCTCTCATGTACATGGGCGTATGACAAGCCCAGTCAAGGCATGATTGAATCTGTACAGACTACCAATTGGACTTTGCAGCCACTCTCCCAGATTCTAATGGGGTGAATTCCTCATGCCTCACACCACATCTTAGTCAACCCCTGGCACACAATCAGTGTGCAATAAAAACATCCTGGAAAAGGATACAGCAAATCTACGAGCTACAAAATTCATGTGCGTGCAGTCTAAAAAGGATGTTATTCCACAGGATGGACCTCACGCTTTATACAGACAGACAGATTCAAGCAAAGGGAGAAAGGAGAGAGAAAAAAGAAAGCTACCCCTAATGCTGGTGAGGGCACCAGCATTTTATAAGAGTACAATACTTCCTTCCACGTTCATTCTAGAGAACCTACATGATATTTAGATATGCCTTCAAATCTCACAAGCCCCATGAATAACCCCAGAGAGCTGAAGCCTAGGCTAAAAAGAGTACACGTAAAATGTTTTAAATTTCTGGAAGCATTAAGTTATCTTAATTTTCTATCTATCTTAAGTTTCTACTGTAAAGGTCTACTTACCCAGAATGCAAACAAGAAAGTTCAGAATTTACTCTGATAAAAACATTAATATATTCTATTTACAAATTGCATTCATACACATTAACTCATTTTGATCCCTGAACCCAAAGTAGAATTAGCAGTATTATCTACTTTATGGAGCCCAAACCTAAAGATTCAGAATATAGAAGTTGTGCCAAATTGCCTACCAGTTAAGTATTAATAATACAATGTATATTTCGTACATGTTACTATAACTCTCCACTCTTAGAAGATACTTAAAATTTTCCTGAGATATCAAGGATAAATTATATTTCACTTGACTGTTAAAATGCAAGGAATAGCATTACCATTCACAACAGCCAAACAGTGGAAACAACCCAAGTATCCACTGACAGATGAATGAACAAAACATGGTGTGTGTGTACGATGGATATTAGCCTTAAAAAGGAAGGAAATTCTGACACATGCTATAACATGGATGATTCTTGAGGACAGTTACGCCAACTGAAATAATCCAGTCACAAAAGGACAAGTACTATAAGAGTCCACTTATGTAAGTATCTAGAGTAGTCAGATTCAAAGACAGAAAGTAGAATGGTAGTTGCCAGGGGCCGGGAGAGGGGAGAGAAGTTATTGTCTAACGGGTACAGAGTTTCAGTTTTACAAGATGAAAAGTGCTCCATGGATGGGTGACAGAGATGACTGCACAATCATGTGAATGTACTTAATGCCACTGAACTATACCCTTAAAAACAGCTAAGATGATAAATTTATGTATATTTTATCACAATTTAAAAATTTTATGAAATAAAAGAAAATGGAAAAAAAAGTAAAGAAAAATATTTGGTTCACTAAAAATGGGTAATCTCAACATGATAAACATTCCTAGGCAGACTGCCCAGTGCTTTTAACATTTTGGAGTCGCAGTTTATTAAAGTCAAGGTTTGGCATGTAATGTTACTGAGGTCACCTGGGCCTGAAGTCTGAAATTCCAAGCCAGCCTGTTCTCTTTCTGTTACTATCCACCTCCTCTTCCCCGATGTAGCTTTGGACAGTAACTTAGTATGATCCTGATGTTCTCCCCACAAATTTAATAGGAAGAGGGAATCATTTTGTTTGCTTCTAAACAAACCATTCAGACAGAAATGAAGGAATTACTCATCCCGCAGAATCTATTTACCATCTGTTGCTGAAGGGAAGTCTTTACTGAATGAGGCTGGGCTGGAGGACCTCTGAGTGAATTAAACCCTAAAGGAAAATGTCCCTTCCAGGTTTCAAATTGCTTTGATTCTGTGATTGCATATAATTCAGAGCAAGCTAATTCTACCTTTGAGAAGAGATCGATGAAAGGATATTAAAGGAGATTTAACATGGACAGCAGTTCCCACCCTGGTGCCCTCAGGCTGCCAAGGATGGGGGTGGGGAGGGGCGGAGGCTGGAAAAACTAAATTAATTATGAATCATGAAAGACTGCCTGATGGATAAATCTTTGGAATACGATGACGGTGATCAAATACAGAGACATTAAAGAGATCCTGGTGTGGAGGAGGGAGGGAGGGGAGAACAGGACTGTGGGGACCCGCAGACGCCCTCCTGCCCTCGGGACCGGGCAGCCAACACCATCTTCTGACCACCCCTCCCCCCCAATACCCTTGGACAACACACGTGTATTAACAAATAATCATTTAAATCACTTAAGCAAATGACTAAGCTGCAGTGATAAAGAATGCTTTAGTCATAATTACCGCAGATAAGTACATATTTAATATTTTCGGTTCAGTAATTACAATCTTCTTAAAAGGGAAAATTTTCCACCACGGCTCAAGCTGACTTGGCGGGGGCTGGCAAGGAGACAGCAGACAGGGCTGGTGGATGGGCCCTCCCAGAACCAGGTGGGATCCCAGGCGAGCCTGGCCAGGCGGGGTGGCAGAACCCTGTGGCGAATCCCTGCCGGCACGTGGCTGGGAAATTGCATGCACGGTGTTAGTCCCCAGCCCTGGACTCTCGTGACACAGGAGTTCAGCTGCCACTCCCACCAAAAACACCTTCCTGGAACGCTGGGGCTTAGACAAGGTTTTCTGTCTTTAGGGTCCTCTGAGTCGACCGGGCAGGTCTGGTACTCCATGCCGGGAGCCCGCAGGGAGCTGGTGGCCTCTCCCACGGGTCTAAGGCCTCTCGACCCCAAGGAGCCCCTCCATGTGGACTCTGTCCCCCTCCCCGCCATGCATCCCATGCTCCCGGAGACGCCACACAGCTTGTTTCCCTATCAGAGCAGCCTGGATGTCCTTCACCAGGGCAGCTGACCTCCAGGGGACCGAGGCAGGGCTATCTGGCCTCTCACAGACTGGGCCTGGACCCTGGGCCCAGTGTCACACCCACAGCAGTCTACTGGTTCCAGTTTGTCACCAGACCAGCCCAGGTTCATGAAGGGGGAAGGTGAGAAGTGTACACAGATCGTACAGGGAGAAGAAACTGCCGGGCGCCTATGCGTGGTGACTGTAGGAGCCACCAGCCCCTCCAAAGCCAGTTGAACCCCTCAGTGCACGCGTGTTACTGCACAACTCCTCAGACCTTGTCTGGGAGGTGGACCCCAGCACTGGACCTCGTCACATGGAGAGAGCAAGGAGTCTACTGGGCTGGTTAAGAGCCCCAAAGAGCCCGCAGGAGGGCTGGAATTCCACCTGCACACTTCCACATTAGTGACCTGAGGCAGCTCACTCTCTCTCTCTCCCTACCTGGCAGTTCCTTCATCTGTAAAATGGAGAGAATGAAAATGTTTCCTGGGTTTTCACAGGATTAAATGCGTTAACACGTACAAAACCGTGAAACAGCATGTGGCACAGTGCTCTGGGCTACTATTTTTATTCCCCACTAGAAGGGGCACCCCGACACCCACCCAAGCCACAGAAAGGACAGAGTCACAGGCCCCCGGGTCACTGATACCACCCACAGTCTGCACCAGCTCTCTGCTCACCAGACTCTCGGTCGCCACCTGCCCCACTGACCGCAGCCAGCCCATCTCAACCTGCACAGCAGGACAGACAGGGCCCACATGAGGAAGCACACCCCAAGCAGAGGGGCCAGTGTGTAACGGCAGTGACAACCCAGAGACCATGAGCAGCATGCAGCCGGCTATGCTGAGAGCTTTACTAGATCACCATTATTACTCCTCGCCACCTCATTAGGAGCTACAAGCACACCTAGCACAGGTACGGTCATGAATCGGAACCTGTTTCTTGTCTATACAACAGGGAGATCTCCATCCGCCTTGCAGACCTTGGGGAATGTGCAAGGCACCTCCCAACATGAGTGGCCCGTCCCCTCACTGTCTTCTCTCTTCCCCAAATGGTCTGGCTCTATTTCCCTTTTATTAGTTTTAATTCTACTACACAAACTCCTTTTAACATCAGCTGTCCAGCTGTGTCATGAAAGTATTTAAATACCAAAGAACAAAAACGGTATTACCCCCATTTAAAAAATGATCGAGCTAAGGCCTTAGATTAAGTACAGTCATGTGTTGTTTCCTGTTGGGGATACCTTCTGAGAAATGCAGCATTAGGAGATTTCATCACTGTGCAGACACCAGAGAGTATTCTTACCCAAACCTAGATGGTTTAGCCTGCTTCTACTAGACTACAAACCTGTATGGCATGTTACTGTACTGAATGCTGCAGGCAACTGTAACACAATGTAAGTATTTATGTATCTAACACATCAAAACAGAAAAGGTACAGTAAAAAGATGGTACTATCACCTATGGAACCATCGTCGTACATGTGATCTGCTGTACATGAGGCCTCTCGTTGACCTAAACATCATTATGTGGCAAGTGACCGTACCCTGCCCAAGTGTGCATGGCAGTAAATGGTCCCGTGGGTTCACAGCACTTATCAAAGCCTGCCCTCTCAGCACCCACTCCAAGGAGGGCAGCAGCCGGGAACACAGGGAACAAAGCCCACGGCCGCTCCCATCTCACCCTCGGCCAGGTCAGGGCTGCAGAAAGCTAGCTATGGACAGGCAATCCTTCCTGCTTCCGCTTCAGGTATTGATCTAAATAAATGGCCACGCGTGCCTCTCTGCTTTTGAGTTTTTGTTATTTTTCCTCCCAATGGATACTAACCATTATCATGTTCGATGACCTTTACGTTAATATCCACTAGATTCTCATCAAGCTTGAAGGCTAAGAAAATGTTTATGCCTCACAAGGAAATGCTTCATTCTATAAGAAAATGAAAACCATGCAACCCAACGTGGTTCCTTTCTCGTTTCGACCAGTAAGAGACAATTGAGTGTTCAACTGAAGGAGCTCCCCTTGGCCTAGTGGCAGCAGACACCTGGTGGGAAGCACATGAGTACTAGAGCCCAGCCGGCCAGCTCTCTGGCTCTCAGGGTCCTGTTCTGTAAATGAGAATAACAACACCTACCATGCAGGGATATGCTCAGCATTAAACTAAACACCGACGGGAAACACCTAACCAGGATCCGGCCCAAGGGAGGTGCCCAATGTTATTAATGGTTCTCCTTCATTCTTTAATTTTCCATCCACTTCTTTTTTCTTCCTCTTTTTATCCTCCTATCCCCTTTCCCTCCCCACCAAATTATTTGGCCCTAGATTTTTAAACTCCTATTTTAATCAATCTGTGTTTGCACATAACATATGTGCTTTTTCTTATAAACAGCCTCAAATCTTTTAAGGAACACACATAGCTTAAACACACAATGGAAACGATTTACAAGTTGAAGGAAGTTTCAGAGTAACTGCATAATGGACACAGAATTTAGAGATAAGGTTAGGGAAATGTCACCCTCCATAAAGAAAGCCAAATAAGAACCACAGAATGAATGACATTAGCCATCTGTGGCAATCTTTCCAGGAAATAACTCAGTCTAGCTGATGATTTAGAAATGTAGCTTGATGAGAGGAGGATATGCCTCGAATCTCATAGAAGAACCTAAACTAAAAATCTCATCGGGAAGACGTGAGCGGGAGAAAAAAAAAAAAAGGAAAAATCTAAGGAACATAAGGTGAACTGTAATCTAATTACGTATGATACATCTATCATGAAATAGTTTTGCTGACTGATTACTAAAGAATGTTCAAAAGAAAGTCAGATGTATCTGTCAGGATCCAATTAGAACTCAGAAACTACACAAGCTTTTTGAACAGAGGGGCTTTACTATAAATTGCTACCTGGCTATAAAGCTGGTAACTAGGTAACTGAAAGGAAAAACAAAAATTCTAACCTAAAACGGGAGGTTGCAACAGCAGGAAGCAGCTACCACCCCTAGGACTGAGAGAACCAAGGAAATAGGCTCGACTTGCTGAACCTCAGAAACCTACAGGAAAGGCTCCGAGGGAGGGACCTCTGAAGAGGGGAGCTGGGGTCTCCAAGGGGAGTGGGACAGTGAGGTGGTCTATCAGTGCTGGGAAAACCGAGGACTGGATTCAAGTGCTGCAGCTGGGGCCACAGGATGCCAACAGGAGGGACAGCCCCTTCTGTGCCTCTTCATCTTGCTGGTCCCTGTACCACCCCCTACTTACTGGCGGACCCTGCCAGGAAGCCACTAGCAAAGCAAACTGTAGTGTGCAGTGCTCGCCCCAACACCACAAAACTGAGCACAGACAGGTTTGGAGCTGAGACGGTAACAAATGGCACACTGGGGTTTTTGACAAATGAGTGCCCATCACTACCCCAGAGAGAAGGTATTGATTTTATATACAGAAAGATCCCCGGAATGGGGAAGGCCGATTCATCAAGTTTCCATAGGCTGACAAAAATAAGCCCACAGAACACGTAGCTGCTCACTCAGCTGTGCTGTGGTTTGCTGAGCACACGCGCCCCAGGAGTGAGGGCTTTCTCAGGGAGGCACGGTCCTCGTCATCAATTAACAAACTGTCATTCTCAGTTACCAATACCTTACAATCCTGATCCATGCGAACCCCAACCCTTGACTGAAAACTCCCAAGTGAGCTAATAAAATTGAGTTTCCAAACCTATAAAACTGAGACTCTGGACCCATGGTGATCAATCAATCGATCGATCTATCTCTCTCTCTCTTTCTCTCTCTCTCTCTCTCTCTCTCAAAGCCCAGGCGCAATAGCCCAATGGTCTCTCTTACTTTACATATTTGATTACATGTCATTTTTATACTGGAAAAAAAATCAGGTCTTTAGAAGAAAATACGCATGCAAGCCTCAACGACTTCAGCCAACGTGTTACATACACACAATCTCGCAGAAGAATAAGACAGACACAAAACTTCAACTTCCCTGGATAAGCCTACTTAACCACATTCCTAAATTCTGACCAGTTTATCCACCAACAGAGAAAGTCCAAGGACTCTGGAAACCTTCCCTTGCCATCCCGCATCTCAGCACGCACAACTCCAGGGACAGCAGGACACCAGCTCTGCCAGGGTCCCTCCACCTCTGCACGGAATGTACAGAGGCCACGGAGGGGCGGCAGGCACTGTACATGCTTCATACAATCCACCCGCCCTGTCGCACACTGGGAGACACAGCTGTGTTTATTTCCCCCCAGAAGATAAATGACCCACAGGCAGTTTGACAACAAATGTCAAAGTCCTCCAATCATAAAAATGTTCCCGACACTTCCGATCAGCTGGGACATGATTCAGAAGGGGTCGTGTGCAATGACTTTTCCTTGGGAATCACGTCCACTATGCCACGGTCATACACACAGACGGGGTCAAACCCCACCCCCACCAAGAGAGAGAAACAGACAAACCAGAGACTTGGTAGGCTGAGGTGGGAGGATTGCTTGAGGCCAGAAATTCAAGAACATCCTAGGAAACAAAAACAAGACCCCCATCTCTAAAAAATAAAAAAAAAAATTATTTTAATTCTTAAAAAACACAGAAATGAAGTGTCCCTCAATCCAAGAATGGATTAATAAAATGTGGTATATGTATACCATGGAGTACTATTCAGCTCTAAGAAACAATGGTGATATAGCACATCTTATATTTTCCTGGTTAGAGCTGGAACCCATACTACTAAGTGAAGTATCCCAAGAATGGAAAAACAAGCACCACATATACTCACCAGCAAACTGGTATTAACTGAGCAGCACCCAAGTGGACACATAGGTACTACAGTAATAGGGTATTGGGCAGGCAGGAGGGGGGCGGGTATATACATACATAACGAGTGAGATGTGCACCATCTGGGGGATGGTCATGCTGGAAACGCAGACTTGTGGGGGGAGGTGGGAAAGGGCATTTACTGAAACCTTAA
>VSMD01051509.1:0-63341 GCA_008750895.1 Mirza zaza
GCTAGAGTGAGTGCCATGGCATCAGCCTAGCTCACAGCAACCTCAATCTCCTGGGCTCAAGCGATCCTTCTGCCTCAGCCTCCCGAGTAGCTGGGCCTACAGGCATGTGCCACCATGCCTGGCTAATTTTTTCTATATATATTTTTAGTTGGTCAATTAATTTTTTTCTAGTTTTAGTAGAGACGAGGTCCCACTCAGGCTGGTTTTGAACTCCTGACCTAGAGCAATCCTCTTGCCTCAGCCTCCCAGAGTGCTAGGATTACAGGAGTGAGCCATGATGCCCGGCCTAAACTTTTAATGTACTTTTAAATGTGATTTAGCACAACTTTTGTAAATCCAAAGAGCTGAAAAAGACTAATGTAGAACTACAGTATATATTGTAAGAGTCAGTTAATATTTGTGAGCTCACCACAAATATCTGAGAAAACTTCTATTAAAAAAAAAGAAATCTACTGTTCATTGATTCACACTTTAGTAGCACTGCGGTCCCAAACCCCAGAGCAGGTCAGGGATCAGTCCTGCCGGAGATCCGCCCATACTCCCTCATCCCGTTCCTTCCCTCCCCACCCCCTCTAAACATTGTCTTCCATGAAACTGGTCCCTGGTGCCAAAAAGATTGGGGACCGCTGCAGTTTAGCACATTAATCCATTGCTTTCATAACCTCTACAAAGAATAGACAATAGGAAAAACCTGATTCTATTCTAGACTGTCATCTAACCTATAATATTAATAGTTCACCTGAGTCTTCCTTATGACTGCCTTATTACTTACCACAGCTATTGCAAAGATGAATGAGTTAATGTTTTAAATTTGTGTGTGTATGTGCCACTAAAAAGAATTGGCTGGGGATGGTGGCTTACACCTGTAACCCCAGTACTTTGTGTGAGGGGTAGGGATGGCTTGAGGCCAGGAGTTTGAGACCAGCCTGGGCAACATAACAAGATTCTATCACTACAAAGAAAATTTTAACAATCAGCTGGGTGTGACAAAGTGGCCTTGTAGTCCCAGCTACTTGGGAGGCTGAGGTAGGAGGATTGCTTAAGCCCAGGAGTTTGAGGTTAAGTGAATGATAATCAGCCCACTGCACTTCAGTCCTGGCAACAGAGGGAGACACTGTATCTTAAAAAAAGAAAGAAAAAGAAAGAAAAGAAAAGAAAAAAAGGAAAAAAAGCACTAGGCAATAAATCATAGAATCTTTGCAGCAGTAAGTTCTATGATTTATTTTCTAGTGTTTTTCCTTTTTTGCAACACACATGCACACACTCACAAACTTATAATATCAACCCATTTATATTTGCAATAAATGAGAACCTTTGGCTTTGCTGATAGGCATGACTCCACTTAGAC
Organism: Mirza zaza; assembly: GCA_008750895.1. NCBI lineage: Eukaryota > Metazoa > Chordata > Mammalia > Primates > Cheirogaleidae > Mirza > Mirza zaza. The sequence goes on from VSMD01051509.1 coordinate 1,349, forward strand.
CAATTTGGAAAAGATTTAAAGGGAGGAAGAGTCCATAGCTTTACCTGGATATATTTTAAAACTTTTAAAGTTTCTCTGATTATGATGAAATTCTTTTTTAAAAATTTTTTTTGGTGACAGAGTCTTGCTCTGTTGCCCCAGTTACAGTGCAGTGGTACAAACATAGCTCACTGCATCCTCAAACTCCTCAAGCAACTCTCCTGCCTCAGCCTCCCAAGTTGCTGGAATTACAGGTGTGGGCCACCACACCTAGCTAATTAAAAAAAAAAATTTTTTTGTGGAGAGGGGTGTCTTGCTATGTTGCTCAGGCTGGCCTCAAGAGATCCTCCCACCTTGGCCTCCCAAAGTGCTCAGATTACAGGCGTGAGCCTCTGTGCCCAGACACGGAATTTATTTTAAATAAATTATGGATTTTAGCCTGCTTCCTCTGGCTCTGTGTCCAAAGACTTAAAGAATAGCTGTCCACTTATATTTTGGATAGTTTCTTTCATTCTAATAATAAGATTTCAATAAGGAAATAAATCTTGTAAATCATGTAGGGCACATATACATTGACTATAGAAAGATAAAATACCTTTTAGAGCTAGAAAAAGGTGTAGAGCAAAATAAAACGGCTATTATACCAAATAGGTAGCAAATTCTTAAAGACTCTACACCCGAAAGTGGGTAGTGGCTGAAAATAGATTTTAAAAGGGTTCAATTATGCAAACAAACGTGTAATACCCCAAACAGGCTTTATAGGAGATACAGATTATTTTAAGGCTAAATCTATTTTTCACCCTATAAAAATAAATGTATTTCTCTCAGAGAGAAAGAGAAAGATTTGAGAACAGATTATTGAATTTGACGGATAATGGATTTGACTCAGCATGCCAACTGCAAATAATGTTAGAAAACTCTTTTGGGTTGTTTTTTTTTTTTTTGGTGTAAAACTTTACGGATAAAAACGAAAAACTTAAACGACCTCTCCTCTCCAACAGTACAGAAAATCTCTCCTGAATTTACCAAGAGTCCCAGTCATGGACTTGATTTAGTAAAAATAGGATGGTTGGGCAGGGCACCCAGCCAGGGCTCAAACCTAAGGGATGTGTGGTCACGTGACTGTGAGTGACCTAGAAGCATAGCATCAGGACTGACCACTGTAGCTAAACCACAGACTTTGGTCCAGACAGTCTGCTTACTTAGATATATTCCAAGGGGATCATCAGACTGTTGGGAGTGGCTGGAACACCAAAATGATAATAACCTTGTTGTTGACTCCCAGAGATCCAAGCTATACACTTTTCCCATTTAGTTAAAGGCTACTGTTGCCCGCCTCCAGCGTGACTTACTTGGTAGGAGGGATGTCTGTAGAGAAAAGGTCTATTTCAGTATCAGCCAGCAAAACAGCCTTCATTCCCCTAGAGCTGAGCACTTGTTTACAGAACTTGCAACACAGGATGGACACGCACCGGTCCTTGAAACTACAACTGTTGGTAGACATGGCGTCCCAGGAAGGATGAAGCGTGGGGTTTTGAAAAAAGAAACCAAGAGCGATAGCCCTTCTACTTTGATTTCTCCAGGCTAAAAACCAAACTAGGAGGCTTCAAGCTTTGCTAAGCCCTAAAATTGGGAAGGAAAAGAGTTCTTTCCTTTTTTTTTTTCCCGTGGAAGGGTAAAAGCAATATTTATTGAGTAGCAACAGGGGAGAGCAGCAAACTTGGTTTCCCTTTTAACTTTTCAGAGAAGGGAGTGGAGTTGGATGGGGACTTCTCAACAGTTTTGCCTTCTTGCTGTCTAGAAGGATCCCCTGCTCTTTAGCTCCCCGTCCCTGGAGCAATTCCCTCAGCCTTCTCCCGTCGTCTTTTATTGGAAACTTCTCCTAGGACGTCCCTCTCCCGGCATTAAGCCCCTCCTTCAGTTCCACTCCCGGATCGCGGGCTGAGCGTCCCCACCCACGCCCCCTCCGCCCCGGATTCAGGAACTCCCTCAGCTTTTCCACCGGAACGACCCCTGGCTGTCCTCAGCCTCCCGCGACCTTCCTCCGCTCTGCTGGTCCGCGGGCCCCTCTCGGGGCGGCCCCCGGCCCTCAGCCTGCTCGCGCTCGCGCCGTTTCTCTCGCGTCCTCCCTCCCCGCAGCTCTCCCTCGGGCCCCGCGCTGTCCCCTCAGGTCTCTCCCGCAGCGGCCGATCCCGAGCGCGCGGCGGTGTTGGTGGGGAGGGGCGGAGGTCGCTTTGGGGGCCCAGTCGGCGCTGGGGTCTGTCACCAAACACGTCGTTTTTTGCGCCCTCTTCCGCTTTCTCTGCCTTTCAACCGGCTGTCAGTTTGAATTGCCTGCGCCGCGCACGGATTGGGAGAACTAGAGTTCGCCCGAGTCCCGCATTGGAAGGCCCCGGGGCCTTCCCCTGACGAGAGTTTAGTGCGTGGAGACCTCACGCCCCGCCCCAGTAACGGTGCCGAGATCAGCTCGGCTTTCTGGTTGGCCGAGCTTGGCTCCGCCTCCGATTTCATTGGCCGGCTTCGGGAGGTTTCGGCAAACCCTCTTCCCGCCCTGGTGAAAGTGGCAAGACGCGCCCCTCGCGCTTCTTATTGGAAGACGTCCTACAGTCCCCGCCAGCCTCTACTCTCTATTGGCTAAAATTCCCCGCAACAACCCCTCCTCACTACCTCGGTCCAATTGGTCGTACCTTAGCACAAGAGTTTGTGTTTGGTTGTCGGTTCCATCTTAGTCCCGCCCATCAGTTCTATTTTAGGGATCGACAGCCAGGGGAGGAGCTTAACCTGTGACCACGCCTGGACAGTGGTAGTCACACCTCCAAGTTTGCCAGCTCCTCCCCCTCATTCCTGGCCTCTCGGGATCAGCTATTTCTATTGGCTATAGGCCCCATCGGTCGATAGAAAACGGGCGGTGATTGGCAAGGGGGTGGGTTTTGCTTCCCGGCGGGGTCCTGCGGAGTTGGCCGAGGCTCCTCAGGGACAGGGGGACCGATCTGCGTAGAAGCGGGTGGCGGGGAAGAGAGGGAGGAGATCCGGGGAATCGGAGTCGGGGGCCTGGGACCCGTCGCGTCCGAGCCAGGTAAAGGCTCCTTCCTTCTCTCCTTTCTTCTTCCCGGCCGCCGGGCTAGAGCCCTGACTGAACAAACCCGGGCTGGGGCGGGAAGGAGAGGGCGCGGATGCTGCTCGCGGCATCGCCTTAGCGGTGCCGCCCGGAATCCCTCAGATCGCTCCCCGTCCCTCAGATCGCCCCCCTTCCCGACCCTCTCCAAATCTCCCAGTACAGCCCATAATACTTCTCAGGACCGCGCGTCTCTCCGCCCATCACCGCACAGCCTGGGACTCTGCCGGAGCTCACAGACCGCCGCAGCGCAGCCCGCACCCAGCCCCTCCCCAGCTCCCCTGCACTCGGCCGTTGCGGTCCACCTTGGGGCAGCCGTCGTCGGCATCGCGCGTAACCCTCGGCTGGCCTCTTCCCAAGCCCTGGCAGCCAGCCCGGGGTCACAGCCCGGGACCCGGAGGACGGGTGTTCCTCACAGCTTCCGGGGCTCTTCCCCGGCCCCACCCCCGGCCCGCCCCAGTGGGCTTCTCTTCACCCACTGCCGTTCCCGGACCAGCGCCCGCTCCCCAAAGTTGCTAACATCCTTGCGCCTCACGTAACGTCTTGGCCCACGACAGTCTCCCAACTCCCCTCACCCGCGAGGCAGCCCTCTCCCGCCTTCCCAGCGTGTGCGGCTCCTGTTGTCCCCGGGCTCCCGTCTGGCCTCAGGACCCCACCTCACGCCCGCCTCCCCGCTTCCTGCCCGCCCGAACCACGCCGCCTCTGCCCCCTCTCTCCCTCCCTCCGTGTGGCCCTTCCTCCAGCTGAGGGAAGTGGGAGACACCAGCAAGAGTCTCCTCCTCCCGGTGGCCAGAGGGGCAGGGACGATCAAGGAGAGAGGGTCGCCGCTGCGGCACGCGGGGGAATCTGACGCGGGGCTCTGCGCTCCCGCCGGCTTCCCTCCCGCCTCCCGGGCCTTGGCCAGGGCAGGATCTGCTCCCGCACCTCCTGGTGCGAGGAGTCGAGACTGCGACCCTCACTGACCTCCCCTCACCCCCAGCCTAGGATTGGGTGCGGTATCCGGGTTCCCTGGGCTTGGGTGACAAAAAACATTGGGGGTGACATTTAGAGTCCCTCCTGTCCCTGGCTTGGGGGAGGCGACGGCTGCCTTCCGCCCCCCGCCCTCTGTTTTCCCGGCTCCGACCCTATCCTCTAACCCGTTTCCTGCTTCTGCCGACCACATTGTTTTCCTGGATGCGTCCCTTGCCGAGCAGGCTTTTTCCTGCAGATCCCCCCCCACCCGCCCCAACATTTAGCTGCCAAGAGAAGCTAGTAACCCAAAACAAAACAACTGGGAGGAGGGGCGGGAGGGGAAGAAAAGTTGTGCCCGGGTGGCTTGTCCCTCCCTGGCTTTGATCTTCTTTGATGTCCAGGGAGGTGCCCCAGCCGGGGGTCAGGGGCCACGTCGGGGGCAGGGCCCCGAGGGCCCCCACGGGCTGGCCGCTGCCCAGAGCTGGCGGGGCTGGCGGGGCTCGGGAGGCCGCCGAGGTGCCGCAGTCCCCGCCCGGAGCTCCGCGTTCCCGCCGCAGTCCCCGCCCGGAGCCCGCGCGGGCGGCTGCTCCAAAGTGTTTTCTTTCAGCCTTAAAACAAAATCCAGAGGGAGCTTCCTTCCTCTCCACCTCGTAGCGCCTGGCTCTGCGGGCCAGGCGGCGTTTGGCCGAGATGAATGGGCCCAGGCCGGGCTGGGAAAGACGTCCCCTACCCCACCCCCGCTGCGATTGGGATCTGCGCTCTGGCTGATCACCCCCTCCCCCTTTTCCTGCATTTACAGGCAAGTGAACCGGAGCAAACGACTTCCGATCCAGTCTGCGTTGCTGCGGCTCCCGTTTGGGATTTGATTTGCAGCATCTTGGAGCCTCTACGACAAAAAACCGCGAAACACGCCCAGCCCTCCCCCGGCACCCCGATACGCACCCACTCCCTCCCGGGGACACAGCTGGGCGCGTCCACACCCCCGCACCCCCACACCATGTTGTGCGGAAGGACTTCCACTCCCCGCCTGTGTCGTTGATGTCAGACCCCAGGCCAGCCTCCGGGCGCTGCAGTTCTCCCGGCTAATGCTGAGGCTGCGGCTCCGGTTCTAGCACAGGAACCAGCCACTGCCGCACCCGGCCCCAGCGCCCACCGTCTGCATGTGCCCGCCGTAGCCGCCTGCCCATCCCGCTGCCCGCGCTCCACGGAGCGCTGGAGACCACCGCGGGGGGCCCCTTGTGTCCTCGGGAGAAGCGGTCTTGGAGGTATTGATTTTGGTGGTTGGATTTTTCCCGTGGATCTATCAATTCACAATTCGAATTTGGAAGAAAGAAGGAAAACATGACGTCTCCAGCCAAATTCAAAAAGGATAAGGAGATCATAGCAGAGTACGATACTCAGGTCAAAGGTAAGGGCTTTGAAAAATAGCATACTGCAAATGCTCTGTGGACTGGTGGGGCATGTATTTCCACCCTGATTTGCAGGCTGTTCATTTCTTTGGGCGGAGCAGGTGGGGTAGACTGACCTACCCCAAAGGTGGTTTCATAGGTGGGTCTGAACCTCCGAAGGATGGGCAGTGCCAGGAGCTACGGGCGCTGGAAAAGAATTTTCAGAATGGGCTTTAAGAATGTCTCTGTAGGGCTGACCATTATTTTGGCAGCCCTTTCCCCAAGCTGGACAGGGTGGGGGGAGGGGCAAGAGGTTCTTGGAGAGAGAAAGGCACAATTTGCCTCTGGGTGTCTGGGTCAGGTTTCCTTGAAGGACAACTGAAATCTGACAGGTGTTTCGACATTTATTTCAGAGATTGAAGACGATGAGTCTAGAGAGAGAAAGGCAACCTTGAGAAGGTGTACCATTTGGAGAGAGGCAGGGTTTTTTTTCTGATACACTATATTAAAACATGAGATTTGGCATGGCATTGGACACTGAAAGTCTATAGCCACCTTGGGCGCACCTTGTGCTTGCCTGATCCCTGGTCAGCCTGCTTACCATCAGAGATCAGAGAACAGAAAGAATAAGGCCACCCACACCCGGTCTCCGCCCTCACCTAAATCTGAATAGAGTTGGGATATTAGGGTTGCTTGGTGGTGCTGATTCTGGAAAATGAGAAGACATAATTGTTTAACCCTTCTGTGCTGTCGCCCTCTGCTCCAAAATGCATGCTTTTAAAGCCCCATTTCCCTCTGCAAAAATGTGAAGGGTAAAACAAATGTGGACTGGAGAAACCAAGTGACCTGTCTCCTCATCTAGTCAACTGCATGACTTGGCGTGTGAATTAGAACTTGTACTCAGGTAGCCTTTTCTTAACCAGCAATTCCCCTAGGAAGGGTTCCTGCCTGTTAAAGAGCCCCAGCATGTGCTTGTGCAGGGCACTGTCCCTTCCTGGTCAGTCACTGGTAAGAACCATGTGGCTCCAGCCCATTGAGACCTTAGCTGGGGAATGGGAGAGGTGGGTGGCCTTGAATGTTACACCACATGGTTGGAGCTCTGGGTTTTCCTTTGTTTCAGAGTACAGAGGGAGGGGCCCCTCCTTCTTTCCCTGCACCAGAGCAAGGAGACTTTTTCCTATCATAGAGGACTTGGGAAGGGCCATGTCTTCTCTCTAATGATTGTCTGGGGTGGGGGCAGGGGTAGAGTTTGAAATGGCAGCTTCCCTTATCTCTTGGAAGGTTGGAAGGTAGTTTGAGAGTTTCCATTGTGCTCTAGAATTTTTTTTATGTCATCAGTTTGGTCAATGCTGGAGGTGCCCTAAGGGACCTTCTATCCACTTGGCTGCAAATATTGGTAGGTTTATTACAGAGATGGGGGAGTTGACTGATTGATAGCTTTAGTTGAACTGGGATTGAGAGAGGTGTGGTTGTGAGTTATAATTGAGGTCTTAGCTTCTTGTCAGTGTTTATAATCCCAGCCTGTTTTTGTAAACAATAGGCCACTGGCCTCTGTGTCCTGTCCAGATGCACTGCATTCTGCTCCTGGAATCCCCCCTGCAGTTTTAACCAGATATGTCATTCTTTTTTTTTACACATGCTATTCTTAAACTGTTGCCATAGGGAGTGTTAATAACTTTGATTTTCCCAGATTTCTCTCCAGAAGCATGCCATTTGACTAAGGTGCAAAGTGATTTTACATGTTTATTTTTTGGAAGGTTCAGGACTGATAGGTGTTAATTACTGTATCTGCCAATTTCTTATTGGTAAAGGATTTCTCACAAGTCTCTCAAAATTAAACACTTTGTGTATTTACAAACATCGTTCGTTGAGATGATGTAATGCATTTGGCTAGTTGGGTTTTCTTTTCAACCTTGTCACAAGCAGCAGACTGTTTTACTTTGCTCTGATATTTTTCCATTGACACCATTAAGAATCATAGAATTTTATAGGTGGATGAGCATGATGTCTTATTCAGTGAAGGTGCCCGATTAATGCTTACAGAACTGATTTGAATAGTTTAGTCCCTCATTTTACAGCTGAGGAGAGTACAGAGAATTGAAGAGGCTTGTCCAAGGTCACACAGCTAGGTGGTGGCAGATCTGAAACTGGAAGCAGGTTTACCGACTCCCAATTTCCCATTCTATATCTTTACTATGAAACATCATCTGATGAGGGTGGGAAAAAAATGTAAAAAATTCTTAGGGAGCCCAGATCTGTCAATGAATAATAGTAGTAATGATGATAATAATGGATTACATTTTGCATGCTCATTGTGTTCCAGCCTGTCCCAAGTGCTTTATATGAATGGTCTGGTTCAATCCTCACATCCACCTAGGTAGTGGGTATTATTGTCAACTTCCTTTCACCACATGAGGAAACTGAGGCTTAGAGAGGAGAAGCCCTTCCAAGGTCTCATAGCCAAACCATGGCAGCTTGACTTCATTCTTTTATTCATTAACTATTTATTGAGTGCCTCCTCTTCTGGGGGCTAGCAATACAGCAGTGAAGAAGAAAAAACTCTCACCCACATGGAGCTTACATTCTAGAACCTGCGCTCTCTATGGAAGAGCACAGGATTTGGAGACCAAAGACTTGGCTTCGGGCTTGCTCTGTCCCCTCCTAAGTAGAAGCCTTGGGTCATAGTTATTATGACTTTCAGCTTTTTATGTGTTATATGGGACTTATGGTACTGCCAGCCTTACTTCACTTATAAACGCCAAGGTGAAAAAGAGAATTGCTGTAACATCCAAGCAGTTTGGTTTGGTGGTTAAGAGCGCGGTTTTTAAGAGTCAAAGGGATTCAGGTTTCACTCTTGGTTCTGTCACTTGCTTGCCTTGTAGCTCAGGCAAGTTATGTGACTTGTTCAAGCCTCAGTTTCCTTATTTGGAAATAATATGCATTTCCTAAAGTAGTTATGAGGAGTCAATGAGATAGTATATATAAATCTTTTAGAACAGTGTCTGGTACTTGTAAGTGCTCAATAATGGTATAGTCTACTCTGTTAGTGAGTTTTCCTTTTTGCTCAGTTGGCCTTACTGTTGAGGCTACATTGCATATTCACTCCTAAATTGCCAGCTATTAAATGATAGGAAACAAGTCAAAGAATGAAATTTGAGTTCTAGTTGAAGCTCATCCATTAGTAACAACAGGTATCTCTGGTCAGTCATTTAAACTGCCTGGATATCAGTTTCCTTTTCAGTAGAATGAACAGGTGAACTGTCTAATTGTAGCTCTGTCCGTCTCTGACCAGAGTTCTGGGTCCTGCATGTCAATCAGAATAGTTTGAATTAAGTGGACTCTATATGGGACCCTCATCTAATGGGACCTTTTGTGGGACCCTCTTTATCTCTTGATTTTTATCTCCCCTTAAACTGCCTGCCTGCATGTGCCCTGAAGGATTTCTGAGGCTACAGCCCCAACCCTACCCCAGTGTGGTTTTACGAAGGGCATGCCTCCTTAGTCAGCCTGCCTTGTAGTGCCTTATTAAAAACCATCATTGTTTCTGGTTTGTGGGTGTTGAGATTCCTTTGAAAGTTCCTGTCTATCAATGTCTGACTCGAAAGCAATAATGTACTTAGTCTTTTTACATAGCTCTTTCCAATTTACAAAGTGCTTTCATATACAGTTGTCCCTTGGTATCCAGGGACCCCCCACCCCCAACGAGGATACCAACATCTGAGGATGCTCGGCCCTTATATAAAATGGCCTAGTATTTGCATATAACCTATGTACACACATCCCCCCATATGCTTTAAATCATCTCTAGATTACTTGTAATACTAATACAATGTAAATGCTATGTAAATAGTTGTTATACTGTATTGTTTTTTAATTTGTATTATTTTTTATTATTGCATTGTTATTTGTATTTTTTCCCCAAATATTTTCTATCTGTAGTTGGTTGAATCCGAGGACATGGAATTCACAGATATGGAGGGCCAGCCGTACATTAATTTTTAGAAATTCTTTACAACCCTGGTCAGATTCATGGTCATAACCTAGGCCTTTGGCCTCTAGCCTGTTAGCTTTGTGCTGGGATTGGAGCAGCAAAAGATGGTAAGGTGCAGGGCATGGGTACCACAGCTGTTAGTCTGGGTGGTATTTGGGTGAATTCACATCACTGCATATATTCCCAGATATTGTCATTTCCTTATGTAAGGCCCCTTTCTTTTATGCTCTCCATACCTTGAGTTTTTAGTCTCTCAGAAAGCTTGAGATTGACAGCTAATACAAATATTCTAGGAGGAATGGTCTGAAACAGGTGACACTGTATGCTGAGCAGTCAAATTTTCTTTCTTGAGAACATTAGGGGTCTTGTCTTTTTTTTTTTTTTCCTTCTTTTTTTAAATGTCTTAGGAGAACAGTGTGTGTATACCACAGAGCTGAGAAGTGAAATTTTGTAATTTCCATCTGGAGCATTTTGATAGAAAAAGTGCAGGCCTTTGCCTGGAACAGTTTAACCCGTTCAGGGCCCTTTGAGAGCGGGAGATGAAATTTAAAGCTCTAGTCATATTGTGTATGCACACACACTTGGGAATGCCGATTGCTGGTGTTTAAACAAGCTTGTTCCCTTGGGAGGTCTGAGCAATTCTTTACTCATGCCAACAAAGGTCTTCTCCAAGGCTTCTTTCTTCCCCACCCCCATTCCCCAAGGGAGCATTAAATATAATCAGTTTGTGAAAAGCTGCAGTAAAACATCTAGTTGGAATCCCCAAGCAGATGCTATCATTTTCCTGTGAGATGACTGAGGGCTTCTCTTCCCTTGCTCAGGGAAAAAAAGAAAGAAAAATAGTGACTGCAGTAAGGTGAACTCCTGGAAGAAAACGAAGCTCTTGGAAAAATTCAAGTACCATACTCTGCATTCAGAACTGACAGACACTAGAGGAAGGTCGTGGGCAAGGAGCCAGGGGATGCCTTGTGCTGTGCAATGTAGTAATGGTTGGAAATGCGTGTTCATGAGGGGTTCTTAGCTTTTCCAATTTAAGCATTCTTTTGGGGGTTGGGAACAGAAATTTCCTTTGGTAGTTGGCCTATTTGGCAGTTATGGCCACATCCACATGTATCACGCAGGTTGAAAGCCTAGACAAGCTCTGATCATTTCTCTACTCTGAAGTTTACAGAGTCTGAGCTGGCCCTGATATGTAGTAACACACTCCCTCCCATGGCCCCCCAACCCCCACTTTTAAAATCAGCAGGTGCCCAAACCCAGACTCCTGCTAGTCATTCCAGATCGACTGGGGCTACACAGTGGCACCTGTAGAGTTCTCATTCCAGAATAGGGAACTTCATTGTGGGAATTGTGCTTACCTTATATCCTTAACCTCTGACATTAGGAAAATGTCATGCTGCAGGGAAAACCAGTTGATCTGTAGATTTTTACTAGTAATAAAATTCAAGTGAACAGTTTTAACCTGATGTCAGCTCCAGAATTCACCTTTTGGGGAATTTGGGAAAGTTACTTTGGAAAATGTTTCATTTAAAAATAAATAATGGGAACACTTAAAAATATTTTTAAAAAATTACAAAATAACTTTTACTGATTTTATAACAATATGTAGGAACTCTCATATCTCTCTTTAATTGTGATAAAACACACATAAGATCTACTATTTTCACCATTCTAAACTGAACAGTTTAGTGGCATTAAGTACATTCACATTGTTATGCAACCATCACCTTCCATCCACAGAACTTTCATCTTGCAAAACTGTGACTCTATACCCATTAAACAATAACTCACCATTCTCCCCTGTCCCCCAGCAACCACCATTGTCCTTTCTGTCTCTATTTGACAACTCCAGGTATTGCATATATATAACATACTCCATAGGTACTACATATATATATGTATATATGTAAGTGGAATCATACAGTATATGTCCTTTTGTGACTGGCATATTTAACTTCGCATAACATCCTCAATATTCATCCATATTGTAGCATATGTCAGAATTTCCTTTTTAAGGCTGAATAACATTTCATTGTATGTATTTATTGCATTTTGTTTATTCATTCATTTGTTGGGCATTTGAGTTGCTTCCACCTTTTTGTCTCTTGTTAATAAGGCTGCTATGAGCATAGAGATATTCCTGTTTGATAAAAATGTCTTCTATACCAAAGTTTTACAAGCCTGAATATACAGTGCTATATAATAACCTGTCCTGATAAATTTTTTAGAATTAAGCTTTTAATATATGCATTCATATTTTCATATTATCAATATGTATTATGTTCATAATATAAATATTGTATATTAAGTATAAAGTTCTATACCTTTCAATAATCACGTGAATTGACTAAACTCTTACTGTATTTTGATAGCTTTATGAGATTTAATTGACATTTAATAAACTGCACATGTTTAAAGTGTACAATTTGATAAGCTTTGACATATGTTATATACCCATGAAGCCATCACAATCAAGATAGTGAACCTAACCATCACCCCAGAAGTATCTTCATTAAAATGTATTGATAAATGAGTACCATAATAACCACGTTATATTATAGAAAAGACATTAACTTAAAGATAAATAAGAACCAGGTATTACCAAGTTTTAAAAAATTATAAGTAAATGATGATCTAAGCTACCCAGATTGGTTTCTGGAAAATTTGTTTAACTAAAGCACAGTCTCCCAGGGAAGTTGGGTTAATAATTGTGCCTCAGTCATTACTGTGTTTTTAGGAGGGAAGGTACAGGATGGAGGGAGAAAGAAAAAGAAAAAAATTTTGCCATGTTAGGAGCTAAGCAGTGACAATATCTGTTTTCCTACAGACCTTGTTTGAACCAGTCCCCAGGGCCTCATGCCTCTTTAGAAAGGATCATAAATGAGTCGGATGCCAAGGGGAGGGGGTGGGGGTTCTTACTAGAGAATCACTCAGAACGTTATGAATATGGCTTCTTTCCTCTAGTGATCGACTCCCTAATTGCCTGCTGAATAGAGAACAGCTTTCTCAGGTAGACATGAGCTCAGTCCTCAATCTGCCCGCAACTTATCATTTCAACCATATTTCTCCTTTTACCTTGAGAGGACTAGAAGCCTATCTGCCCTGTTTGCCATTTTTAAACACATATACTATTAGGCAACATTTTGCTATTTGCTTGGGGCATTATGCTTTATGTAAATAATCCTTGCTCTACCTTTGGGAGGAATGTATTACTGTTATCCCATTTTGCTGATAAGGACAGTGAGATATAGGACGTTCAGTTACTCACCTAGGGTCTGGTGAAGGATAGAACAGGAATTAGAACCTCAACTGTCACCAGAGTCTGAGTTCTGAATGCTGTTTATGGAATGCCCTTTTCTTACAGCCCACCCGACATCTTCACCTACTGAAATCTCACATTCCTGGTAAAGCCCAGTGCAAACAGTATGGGCTTTGGAATCACCCCTCAGGTGTAGTCTTGTCAATATCACCTTCTTGCTCTATGACCTTGCTCAAGTCACTCAACTTCTCTTCCAAGCTTCCTCTTCTGTGGCAATAACAAGACCTACCTTGCTGTTTATTGCTATTGTGTTTAAACTACTGGCTCAGTGTGTGGCAAATATTAAATGGTAAACAAAAAAACTCTTATTATGAGGTTCTTTCATATAGGAAATGTGTCTAGAACACTGTTATAGCTCAAATCAGTAAACATTTATTGACTGTAATAATAAATGAATAAATGGATGACCTAGAATATTGCAAATAATCTTTTAGAAATAGTTTCTTAATTTCGTCTTGACCGTGTATCTTGCACAATATCACCAAAGAGATTAAAGAACCCTTATTTTTTTGCTAATGTCATAGCATAAAAGACTTTATATTCATTCCTTCCCATTTCCCTTGCTTATATTTTATACCACCATAGAGCTGAACTGCCTCGAGTTTCCTTCCTATATCGTGTTATTCGTGCTTTATCCATGCTCTGTCCTCTCTTTGGAATGGACTCTTTTCCTTGAACCTGGAAAATTTATTCATTCCAGCTCAGATGCTACTACCTCCAGAAAGCCTTTCCTGCCCCTGCATATTCTTGTTTTCTGCACAGTAACCCTGTGTAGGATCCCAAGCAGGATTCCTCAGCATCTCCCCGTGCTTTCTGCACAGGGTTAGTCAAGGCATCCTCAGCATCCCTTCTGCATCCTTGTACATACTTGTATTATGGCACTCATCATGTTACTTTGTAATCTCTTCATTTACATCTCTTTGTTTACAACTCACTGAGCACCTTCTGGAAAGAACTGTCTTTTACTCATTTCTGCATGTCCAGCTTCTGGTACATAGTAAGCACTAAAATGTTTGTAAACTGAATTGAACTATTTCCTGATGTTAGATGTGACAAGTACCATGATGCCACGCTTCTGCAGTTCTCCCCGACTCCGATAAAAAGCCCACTCCCTATGTTAATGTTATTTGAATTTGAAATAGGTTAAACATTGTGAATATATTGTCATTACACAAGGATAAGGACAAACCATATAGCATTCTAGAGGTTCCCCTGACAGACCAAGGGGGTGTGTTTCTCCTTATTTATTACCCCCTCTGCCCTTTTTAGAATCACTGCCCTAGAGCTATACTTGAGTTGACAAAATTTCTTCAATCACGTCTCTCTTACCTTAGAAACCAAGAAAAATATTAACTCTGAAATTCCCAAGAGTTTAAAACAAATGTAAGGCTTTCTGTAATGGGAGCAAAATAAAGTCTGCATTTGTCTAGGATTTATTCACCATTTTTAACAGATATTCACAGTCTAAATTTGAGAATGTTTAATCTCTGTTGACCAGGAGTTAAAACAGGGTTGACTTGAAAAGAGAACTGTTGTGATACTTTTTCGAAGCAGGGTTTAGAGAGAGCTATTGCCTGATTAGAAGCAGCTGGGTGATCTATGGTAAATGTGGGGAAGAAAGGTCCAAAGGGACAAACAGGAAAACTCTCCCTTCTGGTTTTTCAAGTCACCTGGTATTAAATAGCCTTGACTTTTATTTATGCATTGTGAATGAATGGTTCTGAACTTGAAATATATATTTGTGAGGAAGCAAAACAGCTGAGAAGTGTTCCTCCATTTTTGTGTGTATTTTAGGATACCATCTGTTAGGGAGAAGGCAGAGTCTTTTAGTTTTTTTAGTTTTAACCATATCTTCTAAAAATGCATTAATCAGTGGGCAGGTGACTCAAAAGGCATTGTCACCTTTGTCATTTTCACCAAAGTCACCAAGGAAAGTTGGGACCTTGTCTTTGCTGTTTGAGCCCAGATCCTGCATTTAGAATCACAACATGATAGGCAGGGTCTGAATGCTCTCCCTGGAGAAGATGACTCTGGCAGCTGCGGGTGGCTGGGTGGCCAGGGCTCCACAGAAAGACAAAGCACAGAAGACAAAGGGACTCAAAAACATGAGCCTGGCCAAGGCGTACCATGCCATGAGCTTTCAGAAATACATCCTGTTTCTGAGGAGTTAGCAACAATTTCTCCAAAAATTGAAATTCTTTAGAAATCTGCTCCCTTTTCCCACTAGATTTGTGTGTGTGTGTTAATTTTAGGGGGAGGATACTCAACCAGATTTCATCAGATGAATATAGTTCTTTGGGGAGGCATCTTGGCTGAGTTACCTGTTTTGTTTTTTTATTTTTTCTATTTTTTGAGACAGAGTCTCGCTTTGTTGCCCAGGCTAGAGTGAGTGGGGGAACTGACTTCAGGCCCTCCTAGGATGTAGGATGGCCTCTTGCTTCTTTTTTCTTTTTTGAGACAGAGTCTCACTCTGTTGCCCAGGCTAGAGTGAGTGCCATGGCATCAGCCTAGCTCACAGCAACCTCAAACTCCTGGGCTTAAGCAATCCTGCTGCCTCAACCTCCAGAGTAGCTGAGACTACAGGCATGCGCCACCATGCCCGGCTAAATTTTTTCTATATATATTAGTTGGCCAATTAATTTCTTTCTATTTATAGTAGAGACGGGGTCTTGCTTTTGCTCAGGCTGGTTTTGAACTCCTGACCTCGAGCAATCCACCTGCCTCGGCCTCCCAGAGTGCTAGGATTACAGGCGTGAGCCACCGTGCCAGGCCTGAGGTACCTGTTTTAGAGCAGTATTTCTTGTTGTACAATAGAGTACTTCCTAACAAATTGAACTACAGGATTCTATTAATACATAGACAGAATGGTTTCAAGGGAAACCATTGGATTGGGAGGCAGAAAGCTTGAGTCCTAGTTTGAGTTTGTCATTTACTATTGTGATTTTGGGGGTAACTCACCTAAGGTCTTAAAACCCCTAGTTTCCTCGTCTATAAGATTCTCGACCGACAATTTTATTATTATCAAAGGCCAACAATTCTTGACTAATATCTATTGAGTGCTTTTTATCTCTCAGCTATATTTTAAGTGCTTTATATGTATTGACTCATGTATTTCCCAACAGTCCTATGAGGTAGCTACACTTATTATCCCCATTTTACAAATGAAGCACAATGAAGGTTAAATAACTTGTTCCAAAGCACAAAACTAGTAAGTGATAAAAACAGAGGATGAACCCAGATTGACTTAACACTTTTGTTAGGCTCAAATGGAAGAATTCACTTGAAAGGCCTTTGAAACTATGAAATGCTGTACACATTTAGTTGATTGTTCTCATTTCCTAGTATCTTGGTACAAAAAAGGGCTAATACAATGTTTTAAATGTCTTCCTGTTACATACATACTTGACCTGACTACTCCTTGGTTTTCTTATCTAGGAAATTAGGGGTTAAATTAGAAAATTTCTAAGATCCTCCCAGCTTTTATGATTCGTGATTCTTGCTTATTTAAGATATTGAAGATGATGATGTTGTCCCTTTTAAGCAGGCACACTTGTAAGTACAAAAATTGTCTTCTCTGAATGACATTCTCCCTAGCCCCAGAGCTTGCCAAGCCTGAATGACTGTTGAACGCATATGGAAGGTGGACCCCAGGTGGTGGCAGAGTGGGAGCTGGCTTGGAGAGCAGTTGAAGTGATACTTGGTTAGGTATCATGATTTAATAGAAGATATGCCTCACAGCTGGAGAAATCGAGGGAAGGAACAGTTACTCAATGGATCTACTGGTGGACTTGTGACTGGATCACTAGGGACAATGAATGCTTCAATCAGGATAACTATATTAAACCTTGGACTTCTAATAAGCTCAGAGACTTTGAGAGTGAGAAAATTCCCTGCTGTAACTGGTTTGTATGGTTTTCCTTATCCACATGGGTAGGCCAGAAATGGAATTTGTGTAACTCTTGGCATTATAGACATTTATGTTACTGTGTGTAGTACTTGAATTTAAAAGAAAAAGAAAAAGGAAGTTGATTGATTGTCTTTTGTGAAAATTAAATAACAAGGAAGTAGGAGGCTTTTAATCCCTAACATCTGGCCTGGGACAAACTGGGGGTGGTGGTGTGGATGTGGAACTGGCAGAGGGTTAATCTAGACATCTGGGTGTGGGGGAAGTGACTTCAGGGCCTCCTAGGATGTAGGATGGCCTTTTGCTTCTTTTTTCTTTTTTGAGACAGAGTCTCACTCTGTTGCCCAGGCTAGAGTGAGTGCCATGGCATCAGCCTAGCTCACAGCAACCTCAAACTCCTGGGCTCAAGCAATCCTGCTGCCTCAGCCTTCCGGGTAGCTGGGACTACAGGCATGCGCCACCATGCCTAGCTAATTTTTTCTATTTTTGGTAGAGACAGGGTCTCGCTCTTGCTCAGGCTGGTCTCGAACTCCTGAGCTCAAACACGATCTGCCTGCCTCAGCCCCCCAGAGTGCTAGGATTATAGGCGTGAGCCACTGCACCTGGCTGGCTTCTTGCTTCTTATACCCCTCTTCATACCTTAGGCCCTTTGTTAACTAAGATTTCTTAGAGGATTGTGATGAAGTGTGCTGTAATACGGAGTTGAAATGTTTTCATGTTTATGTTTGTTTTCTGTTCACCTAATGAATAGGCTAAGTAACAGTCTGTTGTTTTAAAATGAGCACTATTAATAATAATGACAGTTCACATTTTTATCATTACAGAATTTAAAAAATATCATTCATAGGGAGGGACAGTTGTAGGGTAATAGAGGACTAGCTATGTAATATTGGGTAAGTCATTCCACCTTGGGGATTCTCAACTTCTCAGCTGGAAAGTGAAAAGATGGATTACTAATTCCTTGCTTCATCAATATTAGGACATATGAACAAAAAATGGTTATCATAAAGTGAGTTGTCATGTAGACTCCAAATGTTGATTATTGTTCCCAATCTGGGGAATGATAGAAATCAGAGATTAGATGCCATGAGTTCTTTCTACTCCTCTCTCACTCCTGATTTAAGGTTTCATCTTTAAATGACACTAATAGGCATTATGTTTTAGACATTGTTGGGGTCAATTGTGCTGTATCTTTTGATTGCTTTTATTTATTCAGTGATTCATGGTGATGTAAGTTATCTCAATTCTTTGCTGTCAGCAATTTTAAACCAAACAGCAAAGCATTTTGGGTAAATGACATGTTACTTTGATTAATGAGGTTCTTGATCTGGATATTTTAAGGGCAGTAACAACACAATTTTGAAACACCTAGTTCTCCTTAAAACAACAGTACTGCACCCACTGCCAAAGCTGAAACTGATTTATTTGAGTTGCTTCTTTCTAAGAAGAAGTGTGTGCTTGTGAGCTTTCTTTTGCTGCTTTGGCCAGGGAACAGGACTGCCAGTCCAGAAAGGCCGGCTCTTCTGGATTCAGCAGCAAAAGAGTTAATCATTATCTAGGCAGAAACAGAATTCTCCCAACTTTCTAAACTTCCCTTGCCTCAAATCTCCTCCTTACTCTTCCTAGAAGAAAAGGAATTACATAGGTACATGTGTACCTGCACTCGCTCACATGCGCGCACGTGCACGCGCACACACACACTCACACACACTCTCTCTCACAAAACTTAATGTAAAACGATCTCATGTTTATGGGAGCGGGAATTACTTGGGAGGGATACTTGTGTTCTGCAGGCTTAGTGGGCATGATGTGAAAGCAGGGCTATTTGGCCTGTGGAGATTGCAGATAAGAGCGTGATATGTAATTGAGTAAGAATTTGAAAAATTATCCGATAACATTAGGAGCAGCAAAGCAACTGCTTGTGCTTTTTTATGCTCGAAACTATTTGGAGTAGGAGTGAGGAGCTGGCATTGTTTTCAGGGCGTGGGAACCCCCTCCCTACCCCACCAGCCAAATATGTTTGCCTAGGCAGAGAGTGTGCGGTCTCTGAGTGATCTTGACAGATCATTTAATACATTCTTCTGCCCCCAGGCAATTCTTCAGTCTAATCATTTCAGGAAAAGGGCTGTCAGCTAACCTTTAAAATCTTTTCCAAAAGAGTGCACCACAGCTCACCTTCCCATCTTGTTCCAGTGACCCAAACTATAAATGGTCAATTCCTTCATTTGCAGAGCTTGAAGTAGAATAAAGAAGAGCCCTAATGAATTGAACTCATGTTTTTGTTGCTGCCGCCACACCCTCTGTACAGACCTTAGCTTCATTTGGGTTCTCAGCAACTCGGGAAGGAGGAGACTATTAATGAAACTTTGAAGGCGTTGGCTCAAGGCTACTAGAGTGTTCTCCCCAGTCCCTTCCCCTCCTTACTTCCTGTAGTGTTAGGACACTTTGTATTGAACAAGAAGATCATGAGCTAATTTCAACCCGGCTCCCATTTATTTAGCATCTACTATGTGTTTTGTGCTATGTTAGGTTGTGGGCATACAGAAATAAAAAGCTTTCTGCCTTCAGGGAGCTTCAGCCTATTAAGGTATCTTAGTCCATTTTCTGTTGGTTATTATAGAATATCTGAAACTGGGTAGTTATAAAGAAACTTTTATTTCTTATAATTCTTGAAGCTGGCAAGTCCAAGGCTGAGAGCTGAATCTGGTGAAGGCTTTCTTGCTGGTGAGGATTCTCTGAAGAGTCCTGAAGTGGTACAGGGTATCACATGGTGGGGGGTCTTAGCCTGCTAACATGCTGCCTCAGGTCTCTCTTCCTCTTCTTACAAACACTAGTTCCACTCCCATGATAACCTACTAATCCAAAGCCTTCACGATCCAGTCACCTCTTAGAGGCCTCACACTGGTGATCAAGTTTCAACATTTGTTTTGGAAAGGGCATTCAAACACTAGCAAGAGGGACAGACAGATGACACAGTATAGTGATAGGATCATAGTAGAGGGATGTTGAAGGCCCTATGGACAAAGGAATAGTCTAACAGTGAGTAATGGTGATGAGGCTGGTTGCTAGAGGAAGATGATGATATAGTTAACTAGTATTTATGGGGCACATGGCAGTCTGTGAAGTGTCTTCCCATACTTTATGTCATTTAACCTCAGAATGGTACTATAATAGGGCAGGAAGATTTTGGGCCTTGTTTTGGTTTTGTTTTCATTTTTTTTGTAATATTTTATTTTGAGATAATTGTACATTCACATGCAGTTGTAAGAAATAACATAGAGAGATTGCACATACCCTTTACTTAGTTTCCCCTGATTGTTAACATCTTGAGCAACTATAGTACAATATCACAATCAGGACACTGATATCGATACAGTCAAAATTCTAAACAATTCTATCACTACAAGGATCCCTTATCTTGTTCTTTTCTGCCACCCACCTTCACTCCCTCATCCCAGCCCACCTTGGTCCTAAGTCCTTAACACTGGCAACCACTAATCTGTTCTCCATGTCTATAATTTTTGTCATTTCCAGAATATGATGAAAATGGAATCAAAAGTATGTAGCCTTGACCTTTTTTTTCCTTCTTCTCAGTGTAATTCTCCGGAGATTCATTCAGGTTGTTGCACATTATCAATAGTACATTCTTCTTTATTGCTGAGTAGTATCCCATGATACGAACGTGTGATAGTTTAACCATTCACCTACGAAGGACACGGGTTGTTTCCAATTTTGGTTTATTCTGAATAAAGCTGCTATGAACATTTATGTACAGATTTTGTGTGAAATAGGTGTTTTTTAAAAAGTAGAGGTAGGTTTGTGTGTGTGTGTGTGTGGAAAGATTATGAATTAGAAGGTAGAAAACCAGGTTTTGCTTCTCACTAGGGAAGATATATATATATCTCCTTGGACTGATCATTTAACTTCTTGAGTCTCAATTTTCTTATCAATAAAATAGCATAAGGCCAGGGGTGGTGGCTCAGGCCTGTTATCCTAGCACTGTGGGAGGCCGAGGGGGCAGATCGTTTGAGCTCAGGAGTTCAAGACCAGCCTGAGCAAGAGCAAGACCCCATCTCTACTAAAAATAGAAAGAATTTAATTGGCCAACTAAAAATATATAGAAAAATTAGCTGGGCATGGTGGCACATGCCTGTAGTCCCAGCTACTCAGGAGGCTGAGGCAGGAGGACTACTTGAGCCCAGGAGTTTGAGTTTGCTGTGAGCTAGGCTGACGCCACGGCACTCTAGCCCGGGCAACAGAGTGAGACTCTGTCTCAAAAATAAATAAATAAATAAAAATAAAATGGCATAACATATGTTCTGGCTATATCTCAGGTTTGTTATATAAACTGGGATAATAAATGATAATGAATATTATAAATTAAATAAAATATAAAAATATATGTAAGGAAGAGAAGATGTCACCTCACTGTGTTCTGTCCTTTAATCTCTGGGAGAATGGAGCTGGAGGCTCTCATAACAGTTCCAACCAGAACAACTCTGCTCGTATGTTTACGATATTTAGTGGGTGTCCACCAGAGTAGTTCTTAAGTTGCAATTTAGAGCTAGCTCTTTTAGATTGTCTTTCATTTTCTTATTATGGATGTGTAGGTATTCCTTATATATTCTGGTTACTCATCATTTGTTGATTGTGGATTGCAATACCTTCTCCCAGAGTTGGCTTATTTTTTGACTTTTTATTGAATTCTTTGATATATAGGAAATTCTAAATTTTAATATAGTCAGATCTATCTAACTTTGTCTTTATTGTCTGAACTTATTTAAAACACACACATACACACACACATACACAAAACTTTTCCTATCCATAAATCATAAGGATATTATTCTATATTTTCTTATAAAAGTTTTAAGATGTTGCTTCTCACATATCTATCTTTTTTTTTTTTTTTTTTGAGACAGAGGCTTGATCTGTTGCCCGGGCTAGAGTGCCATGGTATCAACCTAGCTCACAGCAACTTCCTACTCCTGGGCTCAAGTGATCCTCCTGCCTCAGCCTCCCAAGTAGCTGGAACTACAGGTGTGGGCCACCATACCTGGCTGATTTTCTCCATTTTTAGTTGTCTGGCTAATTTCTTTCTATTTTTAGTAGAGATGGGGTCTTGCTCTTGCTGAGGCTGGTCTCAAACTCCTGACCTCAAGTGATCCTTCCATCTTGGCCTCCCAGAGTGCTAGGATTATAGGCATGAGCCACTACGCCTGGCCCTCACATATCTGTCTTGAATAAACAAGGAATTTATTTTCATGAATGGTGTGAGGTAGGAACCTAACTTTATTTTATATTCCATATGGCTGTTTGTCTTAGCTACATTTATTGAAGGGTCCATCTTTTCCTCCATTCATTTGTAATGTCTCTTTTGTACACATATGTAATTTATACCTATTTGTGGGCAAGATGAATTCTCCATCGTGCTTTAGTGGTGCTGGCCCTGGTTGTACAACAGGGGTTGGTTGCTGGCGAGGGACTTGAGTGCTTTCCCTTTTGAGGAAGGCAACACAAGGCTATCACAACAGCTCCAACCAGAACAGCTCTGCTCATATGTTTACAATATTTACTGCGTGTCCACCTAATATTTTATTTGAATAACTTTTGACTTATAAAAATTTTTTTAAAAGTCAAAACTACTGTTTTTAGAAAATTATATTTTGAAAAGTTTTTTGGAGACAACCAGGGGTTTTCTCTCATTTTGTGTTGAATGAAAAGGGTAAGCTGTGCAGAAGTCAGGACCTAGCAGTGAGGGGAAGAGTATGCATTATTTTGTGGTTGTAAGTGGTTCCAAATATATTACCTATGCTGCAAATAATGACTATGTAGTTTCTGTGAGAGATTTAGAGCTGTCTAGAGTCTAGCCCTTATCCTCTATGATCGTATAAACCAGTGGAGAAAAACAGCCTAAGCGTACGAAAAGCAATTAAAAAAAAAAATGAACCCACAGCAATGCAAGAAATGACATCAGCCAGTGGATGACTGAAAATGAGTGGTGTCGATAAGAACTTGAGGAATTCCAAGATGGGAGAGGTGTGGGCCAGAATGAATAAGACCTTGATTTATGGAGTAGGATTTGGCTAAGTGGAGAGTAGGAGGAAAGAACAGAGGCAGTGTGTCTTCCCTCAGTGGTGTTCCCACAGCCCCCACTATGCTTACCGCTCCTGCATCACTTCCTACACCCTAATACAATGATGGTTTTATCCACCCGCACCCCCACCCCATGCTCCCTCCCCCCCAGACCACACTCACTACCAGAAGGCTTGTGAGTTCTTTGAGGGTGGGCAGTGGGCAGCCTTTCATTTCAACATTCCCAGCATCCAGCACCATGTTTGCATGTGGTCAGCACCCAATAAATGTGTGCTGAATGAGTGAGTAGACTCTTTGGCTGGAGCAGAGGAGTCATAGACAGAGGAGTAAGATGGAGCTGGATAGTTTTTGATGATCTTGAAGGTCAGCCTGGGTCTGGCCCTATATTGAGGCAGTGGAGAACAATGGAGGCAGTCTGAGTTGAAGAGTGGTGTGATGAAGTCATGCTTCAGAGGGACTCCCTGGTTGCTCTGGGTAGCCTGGCTGGGAAGGGAGGTTTGCTCCTGTCTGTACAGCGTATGCTAGTGTGTGCCAGGCCCTGTGGGTGGGTGCTGCAAGTGTGCTGCTAAATGTGATCAATTCTTAGAGCCACCAATGGGGAAGTGTGGTTCTCCATTTACTGCATAAGAAACTTGAGTTTGGGCAGATGATCTGAGATTATGGTGACCGATGGTGGAGAGGGGACTGCAGCTCAGGTCTGTTTAATCCAAGGCCTGCTTGTTGTTTTACCCTCAACACCGTGTTCGACCACACTGTAATCAAGAGACACCGCTAAGGTAGGAAAATAAGTTGCAGAGATGGGTGTGGGGACTAGGGGTGTGGTAAGAGTCAGGAATGCCTGAGGTTTCTAGTTTGGGAGACAGGGAGAATGATGGTGGTAATGGCAGAAATAGACATGGGGAAATCAGGAAGAGATGCTGCAGTTGATGAAAGAATAAGTGTTATTTTAGACATCCTGAGTTTGAGATGACAGTTCCATTCAAGCAGGAATTTCATTAGGCAAGTGACAGTGCCACCCCCCATGCCCCCCTTTCATTAAACCTGTCATTTTCCTTTCTTCTAAATTAGGAATGTTGCAGAGAAACTGTGAAATAGATGACACCTCCCTTACGTGCCAAATACCTGACCTCCTTTGCAGCTTCTTTACATTTCAGTTTGAGAATTGTTCTCCCTTGAAGGGGATTGTGTGTTTGCATTCTGGAATTAATAGCATTTTCTTTACCCACACCTTGTAGGAGATAAGCACAGCTAAACAAGGAAAGGAAAAACTTGAATTCTGAGCTGGCCTGCTCTGAGTTGTGTTGGAAGCCTCTTCTGAGGGTCAGCTGTGAATTAAAGAATGGTCAAATGAAGCCCTGCCACCACCCTCTACCACCTGAGCTCCCATGGGTGACTGAAGAGCTGGCTAATGGACAAGTTATTTTAAAGACAGCCCAGGGAGTGTGGGAGAGGCTGAGTTCAGCAAAACATGACTGGGTGGTACGGGTGCTGTTTCAGGGTGTGGAGGCAGGAGTGGCTAATCTCCTGAATTTGAATAAACTTGGGGATGGTGAGATGGCTCTTTGATAGTGGATTTGATTGGAGTTTGTAATGTAGGACTTGTTGAAAGAGGAGATTAGGCTCAAGCTATTTGTAGGAAAATATACTTCAGATATTGGCATTCAAATTTAATGTATTCTATCCTCTCCTTCAAAAGCTTTGAACTTTTAGTGTTATTTCTGTTTTGAGGAGAGTAGCCTGGAGAACTTCTCATCAGTATGTTGGATCCAAGAAGACTATAGGAATTATTATCCTCCTTTTTTTTTCCTTCCTGTGTAACAAAGATTATGCATGATTGGCTTGGGAATTTTTAAGATGCAGTTTGGTAGGAAAAAACAACCAGCTGGAGGTCAGAAGCCTTGGGACCAGACCCAGCTCTGACCCTTGCCATCAACTGCATGGCCCTGGGGTAAATCCCTAATCTTTCCTGACTTCAGCCTCTTCAGATATAAGATGAACATATAATTCCTACACCTAGAGGTGGTTGTGTTGACTAAATGATACAATGCTTGGGCATCAGCTTTGTAAATTATATAGCTCAAACAACATCAGCTTCATAAATAACATAGCTCAAAAAAATACAAATTAAGATTTTATTTGCTGTGACAGAAGAAGGTGGACAGTCTCTTGGTGTTTGTTTTAATGGGACTTGACCTATATAACATCAGCTCAAGTGTGTTTGTTCAAGTGATTCTCCTGTTGCTTTCTGGGCCATGCTTGAAATGACATGCCATGTTGTGTTGAACCCCTTTTTCATCACCCCAGGTTCAGGTTGCTCTTACATAATTTGGGCAAGATTTATGAACACACACATTCCTGCCCCTTGGAAACAAAACAGTAACTTGGGCAGGATAGACATCAGAAAAGTGACTTAGCTGGTAAATATGTGATTAATAATGGAGATTTGGCCTAAGTATTAATGTGGGCCTCTGTATATGGATGGGTAAGTGATAAATAGCAAGTTGGCCAAGTTGAGCATGTTGGAAAATCTACTGGGCTCTGTCCATGCTTGAAGTGTGACTGTGCCAATGCTGTATTTGGTATTTAACTAGATAAGCTCGTACCACTATTTTGCATTTATTTGTTTATATGTCTTTCTTGCCTGCTAAACTATGAGCTCCTTGAGGGCAGGGACTGTTCTTGTTTATCTTGGTTTTTTAGCATCTACTCCAGTGCTTGGCATATAGTAAATGTTTATTGGATGAATGAATGAAACTCTTTGTATTTTTATTCAATTAGAGGGATTTTTGTAGAAGGCATAGATGTGGAATTATTTGTATTGTCACCTGCTAATTTCATAGATGTCTTCTCAACTATAGACCCTCCTGGGGTGGGAGTCATGGGGAAGCCCCATGTTTATGCATAGCTGAATTATGGCTGCTGCTATCTTCTTCTTCTTCTTCTTCTTCTTCTTCTTCTTCTGCCTTCCTGCCAAGCTGCCCTGGCCTGATGGGACAGTGGTGAGGGCTAGCTCAACATCAGTCCCCCTGCCTCTTTAATAGAAAAATACCCTCCCTCAGCTCCCCTCTCCCTTTGCCTCCTTTTCAAGGCTATCCACTCAATTAATTCTACCCCAGGCAGCTTTCTCATCCACACGTCCACTTCTCTTGTCTTTTCCAGTGCTTATCCAGTTACCCTAAAGAAATCTTTTCAAACCCTTCTTGCTGATGGTGTATTCCTGTTCATGAATTGAAACCCAAACCAAACATATCCTAATCAAGGCAGTTGAACTTGAAAAGCCTCAGTGAGAAAGCTGAAAGAACGAAAAGCCTGGCCACAAGGCACCAAAGTGAAATGAAAGCAATTAACACCAGTGCTGTCAACCTTGAAAGCTTCTAAAAGTGCCCCTAAGCCTTCTTTTGAATCACTAAATGTCTCCATTTACCTCCTCATCTTTCTCAAATAAAATTTCCTCTTTCTCAGACACCAGTCTTAAAAAACAAAGCAAAACAAAATACTCTGCACCTACTTCTTATTCAGTTTTAACACTAGTGGAAAGAGGATGGGATTTGGAGTTAGAAGGCTGACATTAGAGTCCTGCCATCACTTTGTGTAGCTTTGTGACTTTGAAAAAGTTTCTAGGCTTTCGTGCTTCAGTTTCCTCAACTGTTGAAAATGTTACCATGTACTACCAAATAATCCCCTGTCCATAGTGTTGTAGTGAAGTTTATGTGTATGAAGAACTCTTTGTAGTGAACAAATCACCATACACATGTCAGATATTTCTAATATTATGCCAGTTTTCCATATCGTGTTTCATTTGCACATCCAGTACTTGGTATTTCAATTACATTATAGGCTAAGATGGTTTTCTACCAGCCTGAGAACTGAAACACCATAGCGTGCCTTTTATGGTGAAATGTGTTTGGACTTCAAACAACAAATTTACAAATTATGTTATTATATTAAGCAATGCATGCACCCTATTGGTAAATTAATTGAAGGCTGTCTCTAGATTGTTAGGTGTGGATGATGAGAATTTTATTTCATACTTCTTTTGTTCTTGCCACAGGTGTTTAACATAGTATTGGGCACTTAGCAGGTGATTAAGCCATGTTCTTGTTGATAGTTTAAAGAGCCATCTTAAGCATGACCTAGAATCATTCATATTTAGCAGCATTCTAAGTGTCTTGACTTAATGTTAAGCTGACTAATTTATTTGGAGCTGAGAATGGGAAATTGGAGGCCCTTCTTATAGATCTATTTTGGTGTTGTACTATTTTTTTTTATCCCTAACTTGGACAAATTTAGGTAAACAAAATCAAATTTGCTTGCAAAAATATTGTACAAAAGAATGGCATGCATGTGTCTGCTGGTTCCCTAGCAGGGTGATGACTTCCATTAAGGCCTTTTTTTTTTTTTTTAAGATTACATTCCTTCTCAACTAGCCAAGGGAGCCATTTTCCAATCTCATCTTGTTGTGTTGTTGGGATGTTTTAGAAAAATACACCAAGTGCGAGAACCTGCTTAAAACTAGTTTTACTTCAAATAGGCGATCTTTAGTGTCAACCATTGTACTTTTGTCTATGGGGAACAACTCAAGTTTAGTCCTGTCCTCAGTAAGCAGGTAAGAGGTAGGATCATTAGACAGGAGCCAAATGTTTTTGGTTCAATAAGATAAAATTACGAGGGAAGGCTTTTGAATTCCAGGAGAGTTTAAAGAAAAGGGCAGAATACTTTGGGTGGGCTTCTGAGTGGAGGCAGGAGGCCAGAGCTTTGAATCTTCCTGTCCTCCTATTTTAGAAGCTTCCTAAATTTATGCAGAGGTTGTGTAATTGCATTCACGCTGTTGAATGTATTCTTAGTTTGATTTGGTTTCACTGCTCTTAGGTTCCTTTTGTCTTATCTTGCAAGCATATCACTATGAACATTTAAATCATTAACAACTCATTAAAACTCTTTTGGCTTTTTTCATTTTCTACCAAACTGAAGCCTGGGTGTGGTGGAAACTTGTACAGGCCTGCGTGGCTGGGCCACACCTGAGCAGCACCTAGCTTTGGGTTATCAAAAGGCCACTGAATAAACAAGCTGATCGGAATGGGGGACTTAATCAGTGCAGATCTTTGAAGAGAAAGGGGGGGCTGCAGGATACGGAAGGATAGTCAAGGATCCCACTCTGCAACCTGAAGGACTCTTCAGCAATTAACACCTTGACTCTCTTTTTATGCAACACTTTTTTTTTTTATCCTCTCAGAGACTCTATTCGTATTTTTTCTTTTTTTTCCGTCAGGATTTCTATAGCTTCTTTCTCTTAGAAACTCAAAGTGCTTTTAGTTCTATCATCTCATTTATTCTCTATAGAGGCAAGAATTAAGATCTTGATGGAGATGAAGTGGTGTGTCACTTACTGGGCTATGGAGTCCATGTCCTAGTAGGAGTTCTTCTGGTTACTTCTTGAGATATATCTATTTAAACACACATGTATATATTAATATATACATCTTACTTCATTCCAAACAGAATGGGTAACAGTGTCACTGTTAGTGTCTCTTAAAAGAGAATGTAAAGTATTAGTAATTTTCATGTATTTTTAAATATCTTACTTATGCCTCTAAGTGAAGGGAAAGTTTTCTCTGCTTTTGACTTGAGTTGTTGGACTATTTGTCCCTTGGTACACCTATCAATTGCCATTTACATTGAGAGAAAGATGTTCAATCAATCAAAATGTTCCTGCAACATTGGCACACTTTGTAAGGGAAATGAAAATGACAGCATGTTTTTGTCTGTTTAAATGAATAGATTTTCTTCAGATCAATGCTAAAGTTGGTATGTTAGGTATCTTAGCCTATGAATGCTGATGATTAATTATGAAAATGCCCGATGGAAGCACTTGATCTTATCTCTGCAGTATAGATGTATTTGCCTGTTGGTGAAGTGTATGCCAGTGTTGGCATTTCTTATGAGTGCAAGTGTGACACAGGACATGGTCTCTGTGGTGTCTACCAGAGGACCCTAGCCTGTCTTTGAAGATATTCAGTTTGGTTTGTTTTTTTAAAAAAGTATTCATTCATGTACTCAAAATACATAGTGATGTATGTCTACTATGTACTAGGCTCTGGTCTGGTGCTAGAGATAGAGTTATCCACAAGATAGAACAAGTTCCTGCTTTCATAGAGCTGTAATCTTAGTGAGAGAAATAGCCAATAAATAAATAAATGGATAAGTTAATAGCGTAGTTTAAGGTAGTTGAGTGGTCTGAAGGAAATAGAAGCAAGGTGATGTCAGAGTGGCTGGCAGGGAAGTAGGGCGTACTTAACCATGCAAGGTCAGGGAAGGCCTCTTAGAGATGATGCCTGAGCTGACGCTGTGATGAGAAGAAGGAAGGAGCCAGCCAAGGGAAGATCTGGGGGCAGAGGGAGCAGCAGGTGCTAGGGTCTGAAGGTGAATGGGCCTGTATGTTTGAGGAACAGAAAGAAGGTCTGTGTGGCCAGAGAGTAGTGAGCAAGTGGGAGAGGAATACGGAGTGAGGTGGAACAGACAGGGAGGGTCAGGCTGCACAGAGCCTAAGAGCACATGATAAGGAGTTTGCATTTGATTCCTAGTGCAATGGGAAGATGCTAGAAGGCAAAAAGCAGGGCAGTGACACATCTGATTTATTTATTTTTTAAAGTATCGCTCTGCTTGCTGTGCAGAAAGTGAATGGTAGTGAGTATAAAGTAGAAGGAAAGGTACTGGTTGTAAGACTCTTGTAGTGATCGAATGAGGCGATGGTGGCTCAGACTAGGTGGACAAACATGAGACTTGTTTTCTCTCTCCACTAGGTGAGACCAGAATGAATGATATTCGTCCCATATGGACTTGAGCATTTACAAGGAAGAGTGGCATTGGTAGGGGTGTATGTGGAACTTTGACGAGTAACACCTTTCTATTGGCCAGTGTTGCTACTTATAGCACACACTCTATAGGAAGGAAAGGCAGGTTTGCAGATAAGACCCTCAACTCTATAGGCCCACTTGAACTTCTTTGTAAGGCCACTTGGACTTATCTGGAAGAGTTTCAAGCTTTGGTATGCTATTTGCCTGTAGCCAGGTACAAAACCACAGATTGGGTGTGATTTTAGGGCTGTTGCAAGGCTCCCTATAGGTGGATGGGCTGAAGACATCTCTTCTACTATTAGCTTGACCTCTTTCAAATGATCTTTTCCCCCATATTCTCACCCCAAAGGCTATTTGTTTGTTTATACTTTAGTGTGAGATTGCATTTGTTTCTTGTATGAGGTTTTGATTAAGGGTCTAAAACTACTAAGTGCCAATTGAGGGAGGGAGGGCACCTTACAAGAAAGTAAGTAGGTATTTGAGGCTAGAATGAGAAGGTTGGGAACAACCTGCCTTTGGACCCACTTAACAATTTTGCTTAGCCTTGAACTCTCACCCTCTCACAAATATGGATTAGTTTTCCTATTTGTGAAATGAAGTTGTTGGAATAGATCCTCGTAGTCCCTTGGAGCTAATTCTCCTAACTGGGTAGGTTTGTACTTAACTGCTCAGGCTTCAGTGTTTTTCCCCTTTTGTCCTTCTGTGAGGAGATCCTGCTTTTTTTTATTTTTTCCTTTTCCTTTGCCAGAGACAGCTCTCTGTGGCGACGTATAAAATGTCAACTCACTAATTTCCCCAGGAAGGGAAGAGCACATGGTTTCGTAGAATGGTATCTGCCCTGGTGTCTGCATTCTGGTCCGGCAGCTGTGTTCAGTGGCTGTGCTCCCAAGCTGGGGTGCTTATCTGTGGGAGCCAGAAGGGCCTGTGTGGAAATGTGAGTTACATTTACAACTTAGTGAAGAGGCGGGCAGGCAGACAGTCTGAAGCAAGTAGTATACTCAGGTCAAGGTTTTCCAGAGGAAAGATTTTTGAACCATTATCAATTAAATAAAACAGAATTTTCCCTTCTTGAGATCACCAGGAGTTTGAGACCAGCCTAAGCCAGAACGAGACCCCCATCTCTACAAAAAATAGAAAAATTAGCCGGGCATGGTAGCACGTGCCTGTTGTCCCAGCTACTCGGGAGGCTGAGGCAGGAGGATCGCTTGAGCCCAGGAGTTGGAGATTGCAGTGAGCTATGATGATGCCACTGCACTCCAGCCCCAGAGAAAAACTCTGTCTCAAAAAAAAAAAAAGAAGAAAAAGCAAAAGAAAAAAAAATAGTCACCAGGAAATATATAGGAAGGGAGGTCCCAAGTATTACGGAACAAACATAATTATTAATTACCTCATATTTGCTTAGTATTTTGTGCTTTTTAAAATGTGTTCATGTATATTATCTCATTAAATCTTAAATATCCTGTGAGGTAAGCAAGGCAGAAATTATTAACCCTATTTAAAAGATGGGAAAACTAAGGCATTAGGTAGGCTAAGCGACACATCCAAGGCCACATAGTTAATAGGGGTGGGATCAGGATTTGGAATGCTTATTTTTTCTCTTAAAAACCACTTTATTGAGGTATAATTTATGTACAATAAAATGCACTCATTTTAAACTTATAGTTAAATGAGTTTTGACAAATGTTATAAACAACTTATTTAACATTTTCTATCGCCCCCCAAAATCCCTCATGCTCCTTTGCCTTAACCTCCCCCCTCAATCTTTTGATGTCCAATCCAATGCTATTTTCACTGTCCCACACTCTGATTTGACAGCCTTTCAGTGATATGCTTCTGGAGAGAATACTGCCTGGCAGCCAGCCAGCCTCATCGTGTTGAGTTATGAGAGTGAATGGAAGTTAGTGGGTTGGTTACTCCATTGTTAGTTCCTTCCTTCCCTTCTTTTTCCAGCTCCAGGCTATAGAAAGATAATGTAGGTTCTCCTTCCCAGGAAAGCTTGAAAAACAGGACACCCACTCACCTGTCTGCACTGGCTTCCCGGTAGCCTGCTGGGGGTAGGGGAGCAGGAGGTAGCGTGTAAGGTGGTAGACAGACAACCTCTAGAGGTTGCTCTACTTCTGTATCGTTTGCTCAGTCTCCTCCTTGGAAACCAGCTCTCTGCTGCCTAGTTGCAGTTTCCCAAGGCCTTAAGCAGTCTGAATTCTTAATCTGATGAAGGAATCCCAGTGAGCAAACCTGAGTTTCATAGCTACATACAGCAGGTCCTAGACAGATCCCTCTCTTTACCTTGGGGAGAGATACTCCCCGATATACTGTTCCTAAGTCCTGGATTTTGAACATAGTACCCACTATGTTCAAACTACATTCTAGAAGATTAGGGTGTCGGCCCAGATGCTGGGCCCTAAGTGTTCCCTGGAGTTGCTGTGTGGCATCCAGCAAAGGAAGGTTGGGGCCTGACCCTTTTCATAGCCAGCTTTGCCCTGAGACCACCAAAATGAAAGATGGATGCCCTTATTGAGCCCCTATGGTGGCCACAGGAGATGACCCAGAATGATAGTCTCTACTTTCTAGGTGACATTTGCTCCCATTTAGCCACCCAGTTTAGGGGCAGGCCTGTGCTATTAATCCCTTTCATTTGTTTTGGGCTATTGGAATTTTCAGGGCCCTTTCATATCCATGATCTCCTGTTCTCAGTAAGTCTGCTATCTTCTGTTCGGGTAAGAGCCCCATCTCATTTGATGTAGGACAGCTGCAAGGAAAGAACAGACTCAGATTTCTCCTCTGCAAAAGCTCATCTTAAATCTTGGACCCTGCAGTATTGATTTTCTTCTAGTTATCTTCACAAATTTCTCTGGCTTTGCTGAAGGGGGGAAGAATCACCAGACTGCATGCTTGAGCTTCAGGTTTCTCCTGAGCTGGCAATCTCAAGCAGAAAAAAGTTCAGTTTTAGAGAACTGAGCCTCAAGCACTGGTTTTGCCTTGTACTCCCTAGTGTCTAGCTCTCAACAACTGGTGGCCATCCCTCGCCTTCGCCTTTACTTTGCTGCTTACCCCAGCTTGGTGAGTCCCTGGTGTTGACTCCTTGACCTCACTGCCCTCTCCTCCCCATGCAGGAGCCTCTTGCACCATGGAGGCTTAGAAAATAGTGGGCTTTGTGTGTTTTGTCTGTCAGCAAAGCTGGGTACCTGAATACTCATGTGCCAATGCCATGTGGCTGACTCTTGTATGCTTCAGGAAGACACAGTCGTAGGAACAAAGACTTAGTCAACTAAGTCTTTCAGATGCCCCCCCAGTGTGTGCGTCTGAAGTGTTTGCACAGAGATGGGGGCAAAGAGCTGCCCATGTCTGCAGAGAGGGACATTTCCAATTTTGCAGAGGTCACAGGCCATGCTCTCTCTCTACCATTTCCCATTGGAGTTTGATTTCTAAAGGTCCATGAAGCTTTCATTCCTTTTCATGCCCCAAGAGAGTTTTCCATAGCAATGAAGGAAATGTTAAGAACTGCAGGAAATGGGTAGGATTACAGATGACCAAGTAAGGTGATAAAGAATAAAAAATGTATATTTTAAAGGAAAACTTTTTGGAGATACTTGATGGGTGCTGCTGGTCACCTGGGAAGATCTTGGATTTATTTGACAGTTCCCATTTGCCACTTAGGCTTCATGTATACACTTGTTTGGGAGCTAGGGAGGGGAATAATACCTTCCCCAAGGAGCTATGGCTGAGCTCTAAGGCCCCAGGACCAAACCGAGCTGCCACAGCTAGGAAGCAGATTGGCTCAACTCTCCCCAAAGAGTACCGAGCTGTGTGGTTATTTCCATTTTCTTCTCACATATTCCTCTGTGTAGCTTCCACTTCCATAGGAAATCTCAGCTGCCTAGCCCACAGCTGTACCTGGGCCCAGATGGGCTGCTGCCTCCTTCCTTCTTTCTTTTTAGCCCTAATCACTTCTCATTCTTAGATTCCCTAGGAGGGAGGGAGGGTTTTGTTCTGATGCCCGCCTCCTGGAAGGGCTGTACCCTACCAAGACAGATGGCTGCCTAGCCTATTTTTAACTGTCTCTGGAGAAGAAGATTCCACAACCTATTTTGAAACCTGTTTCACTGATTGACAGAGCTCAGACTAGGAATTTCTTCCAGATACCTGACTTAAAACTCAACAGCTATAATTGAAACTCATTTCCTTTTGTTTCTTCAAAATCAGAGTTTGGGAAAGAGGGAGATTTAGAAGTCATCTAGGCCTACCCCTAATGAAGAGAAGAGAACCACAGATTTCCTGACTCGAAATTGAATTGGAAAATGCCTCTCACTGAGGACCCCATCAGTTTTGGGATCTGCCTTTGAAAGCACACGTTTGGGTGCCATTCTGTGAGAATCAATTTAATTTCTGGGGAAAAAACAAGTGATTCTGGCGTTGGAGATGTGGAATGCAAGGCAATAATGGCTTACTCTATTTTGTTTCTAGTGGGAGAGTTAAATGATGCTTATAGAATTACCTTGCCTCTGTTGGCAGTGTAAAAATAAACTCAGCTCTTAATGCACAAAGGCTTCCCCAGTTCTTTTCTCTCCTCTTATACCAATGCCTATCTTTAAAGAAAAAAAAGAGTTAGCTACTTTTCTCTCCTCCATCATTGGGATCCTCTATAGGATAAATATCTGCTTTAAGACTGTTGTCAGGTGACTGAAACTCCACTGAAGTCTCCTTTTCACTTGCCTTTCTGCTGCTGCAGACTTCTCTTGACATGAGGCCCTGTGCTGCCTCCCTTGACAGACTGCATTTTGATGGCAGAAAGCTCTGGTGAGAAGCTAATGATGTTGGTTTAGTTTCAGTGCATGGAATCTTGTTATGTGGCCTAGAATTCCAGCATTCTAGGCAAATAAACTGAAATGTATTACACTGACTATAAAGGAGTCTTGGGAAGGGATCTCTCTCCTCTTTGATA
The DNA here is from genome assembly GCA_008750895.1 of Mirza zaza. Taxonomy (NCBI): domain Eukaryota; kingdom Metazoa; phylum Chordata; class Mammalia; order Primates; family Cheirogaleidae; genus Mirza; species Mirza zaza. The sequence continues at coordinate 35,888 of VSMD01051509.1, forward strand.
ATTGCTACTTGGACCTTTTCTCAATAAAACATCACCTGAGACATTTTCTCCCTGAAGAGATAGCATCACATGCCATTTGGGAACATCAGATGCTTGGATCAACTGATAGTCTGTATCCAGACCTGTGACCAAAGCTGAGGTGGCATTTGAGACATCCTTCATCTCTTGTCCTGTGCTTTGCATCTTAGTCTGTGGAAATATGGCTAAAATTTAGTATTCCACCTGCATTTTATCTATTTGAGAGGTATTTAACACGTCTATTTTATAAAACCTCAGGCCAACTTTTTCTGCTACCTAATTGGTTTGAGCTAAGTGAATATAAACTCTTTTTGCTGTCAATCTAAGAAATAGGTGAGTATACTGGAGACACCTTCTTATCTGGGGTAATTGGGCTGCTGGTTGGTGAGTTAATACCAAAAGTCAGTTCAAACAGAGAATCTTTAAAAACAAAACTGAAATAGTCCCTAAGCATTTTAACTTAAGAGTATATAAATGTACATGCATTCACAAATCTTTTAATGTGAACCAGGGCCTTTTTCTTAGAGTACGGGCCCTCCAAGTGGCATTCTATTGTCTTTCTTTCATAAGCTGCACCCTTAACATATCACCTGTGATTACTAGTTTCAGTTTCCTTTTTTTTTTTCTTTTGGAGACAGGGTCTCGCTCTGTTGCCCAGGCTAGAGTGCAGTGGTGTCATCATAGCTCACTGCAACCTCAAGTTCCTGGGCTCAAGCAATCCTCTTGCCTAAGCCTTCCGAGTAGCTGGGACTACAGGTTCGTGCCACCAAACCTGGCTAATTTTTCTAGTTTTTGTAGAGATGGGGCCTGGCTCTTGCTCAGGTTAGTCTTGAACTCTAGGCCTCAAGTGATCCTCCTGCCTTGGCCTCCTAAAGGGCTAGGATTATAGGCATGAGCTACTGCGCCTGGTCCACTTTCAGTTTCTTTAAGTGAAGCAAGTCCTTTTGTAATAAAATTAATTTAATCATTTGAGAAATAATCAAGAATCTCCTAGATTTTTAAGTTCCACCATAATAACCTTTTACCATTGTCTTGCCCATATCTAATTTAGTAGCCATTTTTTTTAGCAACTTGATTTGAGCAAGTCTTTCCAAAGCATTAAACTTATTTTTCATAGAAACATCTTTTTTGCATTCGTTTTTTATCAGTTTGTATAATAATTTAATATGTAATTGAAATTGTAAGTATGCTTAGTATTAACAGACTACTGACCCTGGAGAGGCACACAAACTGGCTGGTGGAAGTGGATATGGGCAGATACATAAGAAAAAGGTCTATTAGCAGCCAGCTGTGGACACCAGCCAGTGCATTTTAAAAAGTATTTGAAGAATGTCAGATAAGCTGGCAGGTTGGTTAAGAAAGCATCATATATGCTTCTCTCCTTTTTGCATCACTGCTTGCTGTAGGGAATTTTATCTTAGCACCTACCATCATAATTCCTCTATTAGACTATAAGTGTTGGGAGGGCAGGGCCCATGTCTTATTTTATCTGTGTCATCTCCAGTATTTCCCAGTCTCCTAATATAGTGTCTGGCCCATAGTATGTGCTTAGAAGTTATATATATATATATATATATATATATATATATATATATGAATGTATCTTCTTAATTATATGTATCTGTGTATATGTATATATAGGTATGTGTATACATACACACATACACTTAATTCAGTGCTATATACATAGTTGGTACCATATAGCTCTTTCTGGAATAAATGAATCTATGTATGTGTCACTGCACATAATGTATAGTTCCTAATAAGAACCTTTAGAGTATCTATTATCTAACATTTTTGCTGTACTAGTTCCTTCTGTTTTCATGAAAAACTGAAAATTGACTGTGGAACTTTTATACTTGGGTTGCAACAACCTGTCTTTTGGGAAGATCACTCATGTAATAATAACTATACCTCATTCTTAGAATATTAAAAATAGTATCCATAAGTACTAAAATTTATTGAGTGCTTACTATGAGCCAGCCACTGTACTAAGGGTATATTATCTCAATTAATCTCCATAGCCCTAAAAGAAGACACAAGGCATATTATGTTATTATTCCCTTTTACAGATGAGGACTCTTTGGGAGCCAGCAAGGATATGGTATAAGGTCTAATCTTTGAACAGTTGAGCAATGAGTACAATTTGTTTTCAGAGTGCTGCTTCTTATTTTAAGGGTTGAGGGTCCTTTGAGGCAGGGTGAAAGGAACCCAGAAATCTAAAGAAACTGTCTAGAGGGAGAAACCGATACTTCTGGTTTTCTGGGAACACCCTCTTGACTCCAGAGAATTAAAAGGATCCTCATGGCTGGACATTGCTTGGAGTGTTTGAATAGCTTCTGGCAGGTGGTAGGTAAAGCCACAGTGGCAGTGAAACAAGCTACTGTGGGACATTAGACCCTGCCTGTCACTTTCCTCCCAGGCCTCTCCTTTGTTGGAGGGCCCTTCTGAAACTGCTTCTGCACTGTAGTCTGGCTGCATGTGAATGAAGTTTGCAGGTGCCAAAACAAACAGCAGTGTAGGTCCCAGGTCCTGGGCTGGGAGCTGGGCAGAGGGTGGAAGGGTTCCATTTGGAAGCAGTGTTAATGGAAGTGATTTTTCTAGCTGTTGGCATAAGGCTAGTTCTGAGCTGAATCTGAGAAAGAGCTATGGTCTTTTGTCTTCCCACACTTTTGGGACCCAGTAGATACCACAAATTCAGTCTTTCCAAATTTACTCACAGCCAGAAATGAATCTAAAAAAGTGCTAGTCTGTAGGCCTCTTGGTCAGGAAGGTGAAAGCAGCAGCAATGGCAAAAAACTAACCAAACAAACAAAATGCCTGTGGGCTGGCAAATAGAATTTCTTTGCAAGGTTAATTCTGAATGTCAGACTTTTCCCTTTTTTGTAGGTTGTTAGGAGACAGCGGTAAAAGGAAGGAGATGGTATTGGAGGCTACCTTCTCAAGTCCCTCTTCCCAAAAGAAGAGCAGGAACTACTTTTGTGGTTGGCTTTAAATTGATACCCTGGCCTGGAAGTTCAGTGAAATGATTCTTTTTTTTTTGAGACAGAGTCTCACTTTGTTGCCCAGGCTAGAGTGAGTGCCATGGTGTCAGCCTAGCTCACAGCATCCTCAAACTCCTGGCCTCAAGCAATCCTACCGCCTCAGCCTCCCAGGTAGCAGGGACTACAGGCATGTGCCACCATGCCTGGCTAATTTTTTCTATATATATTAGTTGGCCAATTAATTTCTTTCTACTTATAGTAGAGACGGGGTCTTGCTCTTGCTCAGGCTAGTTTCGAACTCCTGACCTTGAGCAATCCGCCTGCCTTGGCCTCCCAGAGTGCTAGGATTACAGGCGTGAGCCGCCACACCTGGCCGAAATGATTCTTGATGTACTTTTCAGCCAGAGGGATTTTATGTTGCCTTGTGGCCAGTTTTTCCACTTGTCTGCAGCATTTGCAATTTTTGACAGATGTCTTGAGAAAAGTGTAGATTTTGATTGAGGGAGTAATTTTATTTATTAGCAATGCTGATTTCATCGTAGAATGAGTTGTCTGGGTCTTTCTTGGATTACTTAATATTCCTTAAAAAGAAAGACATTGACTGATCTTGGCAGTCTTTGGGTTTTATTCTGAATTGGATAAAGTCGACCAACTCAAGAATTCTAGAATAGGGAGAGAATTCTGCAGTGGTTTTGAGCACATCTATGGAAATGTTCTGTACCCATCACTGTGGAAGGTTCCTCCAGTTTGGTCTTAAACTCATTGAGCTGACTCCCCGAAAACACAAACATCCCCCAACCATGCGTGCAAGCAAGCAGAATTTGTTCATGCCTAGACCCTATCTAGTTCTTCAGTTTCATATCCAGTTTCTGCTTCCCTGAGACAGAAATGAAGTCATATAGCCCTCAGTAAACCTCTTGTCTTAGAAGCTCCAAAAAACAATCCCACACCAGCTTTGTGGTATGAGTATTCTTATCCCCATTTTAAAGATGAGGAACCTGAGGCTCAGAAAAATTAAGTAACATGCCCACAGTCACACAGGTCCTAGGAACTGAGATACAGGCTCTCAGAGTCTGCCTCTAAAGTCTATGGTTTTCCCACAGGGCTTCTGAACTCGACTTTAACCCTTTGCCATTTATGTCAACTTTTCTATTTCTTGGAATTAAATTGACTGAAATGGGTTTGCGAGAGAAAAAGAGAGAAACTTAACTGTGGGTGTTTACAGTTGTGTTCATCCACCACCAAACAGGAGCAGGTAGCCCTGCCCTTTTCACTTATGCAGACAGACTTCCTCTTCCATCTCTGCTGCCTGTACTGGGTAGAAATAGGGATGCTGCAGCAGAGGACAGGAGCTAAATGTGGCTTCTTGTGATTTATGTAATAAAATAAGAATCTCCCTAGTGGCCCTTGTCTGTCTGCTGGTGGCTGTGATGAAGTGGGCCACCCTGGGGGCAGCCTCACTTAAGGGCCTCCCCTGGGTTATCAGGCCCACAAAGGGTCTTGGGATCAAATGTGCAGTTAAATTGATGAGATCAATTCATTAGGATAAAGACTTCCTCTACTTCCAAAGCAGTATGGTGCTCTGGCCAGGCCCTCTTTAGAAGTTAATGTATAGATAAAAGATTTCATATCAGGAAAAGCTCTATGCCACCCTTTTCTAAAGCTTTGGTTATTTGGAGGTAGGGATGGATTTCTTGATGGGTTTTCTTTGAGGCTAGTTTTCTAACTGCTCTTTCTTTCAGAAACGATTGCTGTGTAGGTTTAAAAGGTTACTCAAATGACTTTTTTAAGTCTGGGAGGTGTTTTGTAGACAATGTGTATACGTGTATGTGTGTGTGTGTGTGTGTTTTAACTCCTTCAACTCTGACACCTGGCAGTCAGCCTAACCTCTTTCCTTGTCTTGGTTATTTAATTCAACATTTAATTGCCTATTTTGGTGTCCATATGAATTCGATTTTTTTTTTTTTTGGTTTTTTTTGAACTTATAAAAGGCATCCCAGCTCCTAGAGGGAATAATGCCCACCTTTTCCAAAAGACCGATAGAAAGTGTTCTCTCACACCTGAGCTGCAGTGGTTTGGTTAGTCCCCTTTGCTTTAGTTCACAGAACACCTTTTATTTCCTTTGCTCTTGATGGTTCTGCTCATAAAATAAGGGAAATCAACTGAAATCAAAAGATACTAAGTTGAGAGAGAAAAAGATGCTGCTACACTCCCAGTTATAGGCAGACATTTTTTAAAATTTTTTAATTTTTTTTAATTTTAATTTTAATTTTAATTTTTTGGCTAGTTGATTCAGCAGGTGAGCTGTTATACACCCCTTAGCGGATTCTGACTTCCATAGCTACCATCCTGAAGAGGCAGACTTTAGCCTGTAATTTCAGACTTATTTTGATTATAAAGTGTAGTCTCCTTTCCACCCCTTTTCTGCTTTTCTTTATAGTTCTATAACCAGGAGTCTGTTCTTCTCTTTCTAGTGCTATAATTAATAGTCTGGTCTAAAATACAAGAACCTGAGAGTTCCTAACAGAAATACTTCACACTCACCTTATTTTTACAAAGAGGCTACTCAGCCTCTAAGTCATTTAGTCATGAGATAGACATCATTCAGCACCGACGGTGTGCACAAACTATGCTGTGTGCTTGGGCTTCAAAGACGAAGGGAATACGGTTCCTGCCGCTAAGTGTGCTTCATCTAATTGGGGAGGCCCATGAACAAACAATCAGGCAAAATTCCATGTGAGAAACGTTATTCTTGAGTTGTGTACAGAGTTCTGATTTTGTGCTTGTCTGTACAGTAGCAGTTTCCATACTGTGTTGTATTTGCCTGTTCACTTGCCTATTCCTTTGTGAGCTCTTGAGGGCCAGGAACGGATAGAGGTATGGATATGGAACCATGAATGAATAGTTGTCTCTTATCAATGCCAGGCCTGTTTTACAAGGTATTCCATGGTGGAGCCACCTGTGAAACAATGGATTTTGCCTTCTTGCTCATTAGCAAAATGCCCGATTTGCTTTTTAGGATTCTATTAGGTTAAACCATATGAAATTACCATTTTTTAGGTAATTTCACATGATTCCACCTACTAAAAAGAGACCAATTTTTATGGCCTTCTGGTTTTCTTTAAGTTTAGGACATGCACAAAGGTGAGGTTATGAGCAGGTACTGGGTGGGCATCCTGTATGTATTGTCACTGGGTTACCATCTCTGAGTGTGAGTTTTGTTTGGAGCTTCAGGGAGGGAACCTGTCGCCCAGCTAATTCCTGTGACACTCAGCTCTGCAGTAGACTTCGTCTAGGCAATGCCTTTTTGTAGACTAGACAAGGGATAAAACTGCTGCTGTGTGCCCATTTATAAATATTTCCATTTACCTTGGAGAATGTACAAGAACAAGGTTTCATGCATGTATAAGAGAAAACGGCAAATGAAAAGGATGTGTACATAGCAGCATGAATGGGGTGCTATTCTTAGTTGGGGCTCTAACCCAGAGAACAGGAAACAAGATGCTTCTGAATGTGGACTCTGCCTGCTCCAGGCAAGAGCCAAGAGGCTTCGAGTCATAGGGAAACTCCTAACAGTTGCTAGTGTCCTTTAGACCTTCCTCTTTGGGCAGGAAATTTTATACTCTGTGTGTCTCAGACAGAGGTGGAGGAGGGGATGACTCTTTCTTCTAAGGGATCTGGAGAGAAAGGGTAGATCAACTTTCAAAAAGAGGATTTCCAACCTGTCCTGTTTCTTCTGTAGCGATGACCTGCATCTGCTTAGTTGATGGCACAGCTCCTGTCATTCTGAGTGGGTTTAGTGTCTGGGAAAGAGAGGGGCACCTTGGCTGACGGGACTAAACCTTCTTCAGCAGTTTAAGTGCTCTTTGATTTGTTGTTCAGTCTTTCACGTTGAAGTTGAACCTGATTTGCCTTTGAAAGTTAAAGAGCAGGACTGGAAATGCCTGATGGATGTTATAGCACACAGTGGAGTGTTGGCCACTTTCTAGTCACTCAGTGACTACTGATTAATTGATTTGAATATATTAGTGTCTGGAAATTGAACCAATTACCCAGCTTCCCTGTCTGATGGTGTGATTGATAGAGAGGACTGTTTCCAGATAACATTTTCCACAGGATTAGAATGGTGATGATATTAGCGAGGGTCTGTATTGTCACTGTCACTATCACTGAACGATCTTTATTTTGAACTTACTTGAACCGAGTATAGTAAGGCAAATATACATCTAGTCCCTACCCTATATGCTTATCATTTAATATTGATGACCTACAAGTTAACATTTTTAAATGGCACGTTTTTAATTAGAACCCAATATGAGATAGGATTTCTTCAGTGAGGGCCTGGAATTGTGGCGTTACCTCCAAGCAGATTATCTGGAAGGGATTTGGATCTGTATATAAGCTATTCTACTTGATCATTTCACTAAATGGAAAACAAAAATCTTATTTCCTTTCTTACTCAGAACACCAAGTCCATTCAACCACCTCAAAAGATATGATAGCTAGGGCATCCTTCTTAAAAGAAAGGAAATTTTTCTTCCTTAAGAGTGGTACACAGAATCTTACAGCATCATTTCACCCTCTCTCCAGATTTGATTAAGATTTATGAGAAACAAGTGTAGGGAAAATACTTGCTATAGACTGATTTGGTTAACAGCATGTTCCTGTGTGTGTTAACTATGTGCTTTGCCTATTCAAGATCCCCATACTTTCCATTTGTCACACTGCATCACTGTTGTCAGTTAGCTTTCTCAGATGAGACAAATGCCAATCAACTATCTTCATCTGATGGAGAGGAGGAAGGTGGAGAAACCATATCAGATCCAGGCCCTGGACGCCTGGCTTGGGAAAGCCTGAAGCTTTCTACCAGGGGCTCCTGTAGAGGCCTAGACCTTTCCATATTAGCACTGAGTTAAAATGAGTCACACAGCCTTCAGGTAAAGTCGTTTCCAACGGATTGTGAGAACGTGCCCAGCTGTGTCATATGTACTTTTTCTGGTTTATCTTTGCTATTAAATTTTTTGTGTCATTTTTTTCCTTAATTGCTGTTGATGATTTGAGTGATGCTAGAGATGCCAGTGAAGGCAACTTTCTGTAAAAGATGTGGAAGATCAGGAGAATTGATCTTGCCCCTGGTTTGGACAAATCGTGACCAGTTCCATTGAACATGGTAAGGCTTAGAGTTGTCACTTTGGACGTGTTCTGGGAACTTGAAGTTTGACAGGTTTACAATACAGCAGGGAGGCTGGCTTTGCAAAATAAAAATTTTATATTGATGCAAACCCAAAGAACTTACCTTTGGCTTAGTAATGGTAAAATCCTGGATTAGTCTTTGGTATGGATTCAGAATATATGAAGTCAACTGAAGTGTAGGGATATCAGGATAGGAAAAATGATGAGATGAAGTCTTATCAGAGGCTGAAGGTCCCCTGGTCTTTTCTAGTAAACATTCCTTTGATAAGAAATTGACCTGTTTTGTCTAGCTAATTGGAATTATGGTGTGGTTTCTGTCCCTAAAGACTGCTGTTGGCCTTGGACTACTTAATTCTCTTTGCTCACCAAATTGATGACATCAGTAATAAGATATGAGATTTAATGTTTAGAGTATGGTTTTGGATTAAGTTAGCAGAGAGAAACCAAGAGAGGCAGGCAGCATGGTGTAACCATAAACAAACTACACCTCAAACAAGTGTTATTCTCAGAGGGACCTGGGTTCAAATCCTACCTATGCCACATGTAAGTTTTATGAAAGTAAATTGCTTAATCTTTTAGTTCTTTAGTGTTCTTGTTGTAAAATGTGAACAAAATAACTGGCTAGCTTATAGGGATGTTGTAAGGTTAAAGTGAGTGAAGGTGAAATGCCTAGTGAGGGCCTGGCATGTAGAAGCACACAATCAGCTTTAGCTGTTTCCGTTATTAGCAATGGACTTAGCAGTATGCAAACCTGTCCCTCCATGCTTCCCACTTTTCCATTTGTCAAATGAACTTGACATTTCTTGCTCAGTGGTTGACAGGGAGCCAAGTAAGATATCTGAGCTTGTGAGGATGGATGTGCATCTCTAGATTCTGGGACCCAAATTGGGGTTGTACAAGTTGCAGTATATTTATAAATTGTAGAAGAACTATATTAAAAACATACGCTGTCTATTTCCCCTCCTCCGTCCCCCCATTCACAGGGAAGCTTTCTGGCCTTGTGCTTTAAATAGTCCTCAGATGGTAATGTGGATAGTAGATGAACACAATCCTTGTGAGTCTATTTGCCTTGTGCTCGAGAGTTCTATTCTTAGACCACAATGGCCGGAATAGAAAGCCTCTGACCCCACATCCCACTGGAGCCATGTGTGCCTGGCTAATAAATTTCTTTGGGAAGCTGGGACAAAGGACTGGGTCTGCTTCTGTCATTGACAAGTCCAGGTATGGAGCAGTCCATTAGAGACCAGTCTCCTTCTAATTGTCTGGAGTTTATGAGCCTTGTTTACCTGGGACATTCCATGTTATGATTCTAATTACAGTTCAGCTTGTTTACTCTGCTCCACCCGAGGAGTTATAGGGGGATACAGACAGATAAGATACTTATAGGTGAACCCTTTCCTGTTTCATTTTCCTCTGGATCCATGATTAAAGGATTAATAGCCCTTGTCATTTCTTGAGCAGAGCCCTGGAAGACAAGAGGGCTATTTTAGTACTTGTTTTGCTCTTTCTATGAGCCAAGGACTGTGCTAGTACCATTTCACATGTCACTACATTTAATCCTCAGTATTGTCAAGCCCATAATACAGAAGTGGAAATTGAGGGTCAGAACTTGCCCAGGGGTTCATGGTCAGGGCCTCCTATTAGTTCATAGCTTGGACACCATCCCTCTTAATAGATAGGCAACAGTATGATCATTTCATTGAAGATACTAATGATTTAAGAACATCACTAAATGTTTATTAAACACTTGAATGTAGTTATTATATATGTGAAAATGGATTCACATTTAGGGGTCCTGACAGTACCCACAAAGAGGCTTGCCCTGCCCCTGAGCTTGGCATATTATGTAGGCATATTTTGAGTTGTCCAACTCTGAAGCCAAATGATACTGGGGAGAGGGTACCTGCATACTGTGGGGGTGCTTGTTTCTAAGAGCAGCCTATTCCTTAATTATCTTACTAAAGATAGTGTCCTCTGTGCAGTGCCTTTCTCCAGGGAACCCCTGGAGCGCCTAGAGACATGATCTCAGCTTCTTAACATCCTTGTTACGATAGGAGGGGCTGAAATAACTTGTCCTCCCATACGCTGAGTGGGAGACAGAGGCACAGAAGTTAAGCAATTAGCCCAAGGTCACATCAAATGATTTCCAACTCAGATGATGAATCTGTCTAGGACTTGGTCTCCCAAATGTTGCTGCTTCCCTTGCAGTGTAATTTGGTCTCAACCACTTTCCATGCCTTATTTTTCTTGCTCCTTTTTCTATTTTGGTAAATAAGATGTTTTTTATACCTACTGTCTGATTAATGTTGGATTTTAATTTAGCTCTTCAAGATGATCAATGACTTAACGAAGAAAACTGCTGCCATAATATAGTGTATAACAGAACTTTCATTATTTTTCCCTGATGCTGGATTTTCTGCTCCTAGATTTTGCACACTGTCAGTCTCTGTGGGTTAAGAACTTTGGGAATCTCAAGGGTTACCTTGACAGAGGTAGTTCTGTAGTAGGAATTGTCACCTTTCTCAAAGCAGTGCTATTGGGAAAGAAATCTAGAAATTGCTGTTCTCAACTTCACAGAGGTAATGGAGCACATTCTAGAATAGCCCATTGGCTTCTCCTATAGGAATAGTATAGGTTTGGCTTACTTTATTCATCGCTTGTTATAGTAATAATAATAATATTCATAAGCGTATCTTTTTAGTTACCCTCATGACTCAGTATTTATAAAAACGTGAGCTTGCTTGTGAAACGTTCATCCCTATGTTTTAGGTGGGAGGTGCTGACATGATATGAGATTTGGTGACTACGTATGGCTTCTTAGGGAAATGGCCCAGTTGTTCAGATTCTCAGCTGTATTATGTGAAGTTGTTTGTCAGCTTCACTGCTTACTGCTGTGAAATGAGTTATAAAGGGGAACTTTTTACAAAAAAAGATAGATTCACTCAGGGGAGGGAGATCCATTGTTAGTAAAATTATGTCTAATATCAAATGCTTTTTGGTATCCTAATGATCAAATTACAGATCTTTTGGTTTCAGAACATATTCGGTTCCTCATTCATTCATTCCACATTTTCTGGATGCTCATTATGCACCAGGTACTGTCTTGGACACTAGATGACAGATGAACAAATCCCTAATCCCAGGATCTCACAGTGGATGTTGGAATTTAGTCTCATTTAGCTTCGTTAGATTCTGCAGCAGTGCCAAAATTTTCCAAAATACTATCCCCCAGTGTTCTGTTGTCTCCACTTCAGAATGTATCCCAGACTCTCTCTGTTCACTCCTCACTGCTACGTCCCTGGACCCAGCTGCCATCATCTCTTACCTGGATTATCTCAGTAGCTTCCTGACTGGTCTCCTTGTTTTCATTCTTGCCCCCTTCAGTCTACTCTCAACACAACAGCTAGAGAAACCCCTTTAAAATGGAATTCAGATCACATTACCCCTTTGTTCAAATCCTCCAGTGGCTTTCCAGTTTTTACATCATCTGGCCCCTGCTACTTATCTGATAGTGCTTCCTGCTTCCTACTACTCTCCTGCTCTTACTCCTCTTCATCAACATTGGATTCATTCATGGTGTTTCCTTTAACATACCAGGCATACTTGGCCCTGTCTTGTCTCAGAGCCTTGCTGTTCCTTCTGCCTGGAACATTCTTCCCCTACTGTGTGCATGGCTCATTCCCTCACTGTTTGGATCACTGCTCAAAAGTTACTTTATCAACAGGCCTTCCAGGCTATTTTGCATAAAATGTACCCTTATCTCATATTTCCTATTTGATTAATGTCTGACTTCCCCTCTGCCTTCACTAGAATGCAGGCTCCATAAGAAAAAAGATTTTGTCTGTTTTGTTCTGCTGTATCCCTAATGCCTTTAAGGTGCTCAGTAAGTATTTGTTGGTTGAATGAATAAATCAGCCTATTACTGAATCACTCAGTCAGTGTTCTCTGTAGAAGGGACTTCTTGGACCAGTGGCATATAACTGTCTGATGGCCAGTGTGGGGAGGATGTGGTCAGAATGGCTCTGTCTGGGTGGAATAATTGTTCTTAGCATAATCCTAACAGGCTCCTATCAGATTTAAGCCACAGTTTTGGCCTTATTAGTATCACTCTTTAATCATAAAGTCAGAGAATGTTAAGATTGGAAGGGATCTGGGAGCCCATTCAGTCTGCTTTTCTCATCATTGATGGGAGAATAACAGAGTCTAGAAAAAGTAAGTGAATTACCCAGAGTCATCAAGCTGGTTAGGGGCCAATCTGAAATTAGGCTTCTGACATCTGATTCCATAGTCTTTACTGCATGTGGTCCCCTGGCTGAGAGAGTTCACGGGCTTTCACATTTGACAATTTCTTTCCAGACTCTAAACAGGAGCTTTTATCTGGACATTTTAGATTAGCATAGATGGACGATGACCCTGTAATATGTGGAAAATCCCAAAGGTTGACGAGTGTGAATGGGAACTACCCCAGATGTGCCAGGAACACCACAGGCACGCTCCGCCTTCCACTGGCAGGAGATATGTAGGGTGGAAAGGAAACCAAAAGCAAGACCCTTTGCCGCTCCAGTTCTTTTATTACATGTCACAGTCGAATGTGTCTCCATTTAAATTCAGATTTTTTGATGAATGGCCAGACCAGCTGCAAGCCCTTTGGGCCAGAAGCCTTGATCTCGCCAACTGTTCATTTTCTTGATGGACTTCCTTATTTCAGGCATTTGTGTGTAGCCAGTCTATTGTGGAGTTGTCAGAGGGGTGTAGAGCCCTCTCTTTGGGACAGTCAGTTCTCCTCATGCAGCATGTCCTGAAGCTGGCTCATCTCCATCCTCTTTCTAAGTGCATGAGGTCTTTTGTTAAGCAGGATGAAGTGGGAGAGGACTTTTAAAGAGAGAAAAACTCTTCCAGCATTTGCTGGACCGTGTTTGTCAATTGACCAGGGTGGAATTGAGATGGCATACAAAATACTTAAATTTCCTTAATTTCTTGCCATCTGGTTTGTGATATATGGTGCCCCAATTTCAGTTTACAAAGTACTTTGATCATATGTGAAGAAGGCATCATATTTAATTCTACTCTCTGCAGCCTTTATTATAATACCAATCATGCAAAAAGACCATGTTTTTTGCTGCATCTAGTTTTACTTAAGCAAAGGCTCTGGACTTTCTTAGTTTACACCAGCATATTTCCAGTTTAGATCTGAAATGTACTCTGGGAATGCTGACTTCCAGATAGCCATTTTTGGGTCCAGGGAAGTTCAAGTCTCCTGAGTATGGTAGCCATATCACCTAGAGAGCTTCATTTTGGTTTGGTTATAACAAATTTTTTAGCTTAGTTTTCTTACATTAGGCAGGCAAAATAATAAAAACCAGAAAAGTTTAGGGCTATGCCCTAGGACTGCAATTCCCAACCCTCGGGCCATAGGTCAGTACTGATCCGTGGCCTGTTAGGAACCAGGCCGCACAGCAGAAGGTGAGCAGCGGGCAAGCGAGTGAAGCTTCATCTGTATTTACTGCTCCCCATTGCTCGCATCACTGCCTGAACTCCGCCTCCTGTCAGATCAGTAACGGCATTAGATTTTCATAGCAGCACAAACCCTACTGTAAACTGCGAATGCGAGGGATCTAGGTGTGCTCCTTATGAGAATCTAAAGCCTGATGATCTGAGGCGGAGCTGAGGCCATGATGCTAGCACTGGGGAGTGGCTGCAAATACAGATTATCATTAGCAGAGAGGTTTGACTGCACAAAGGCCATAATAAAGCAATTGCTTGCAGACTCATATCAAAACCCTACCAGTGAATGGCAGGTGACAATGTAATAATAATAGAAATAAAGTGCACGATAAATGTAATATGCTTGAATCATCCCGAAACCATCCCCTGCCACTCTTTCCCACCCCATACCTGTCCATGGAAAAATTGTCTTCCATGAAACCAGTCCCTGGTGCCAGAAAGGTTGGGGACCGCTGCCCTAAGACACCCAGCAAAACAATAAGGCCTAGAATTAGGAACTAAGAGCTACTCTGTAGATGATTTCTTTTAAGTCTGGGCAAGTGGAGTTTCTGAGCACCAGCTGAATTTTCCCTTTTCAGGTTTTGCAAGGTTACTTTTAGCCTTCTGAGTGATTTTCAGATCTGGCTCTCAGTTAGTCATGGGAGCCCTTGATCTGGACAAGGTGAACTTTGAGTAACTGAGTTTAAACAACTGGCGTGGCAAGAGGGGCTTTTCCGCTTGGTTCTTGTATATTTTCTTATCAAAGAGCTAGAGAAGCAATCTCAAGGTCAGAAGGACACTCACCCTGATGTTTTCACCTGTTGGGGATTATGCTGGATTCTGACTTAGGTTCTACCATCAAATACAGAGTGCTCTGATCCTTAGAGGCAAAGGCAGCTCTTCAGCCAGTGGGGTAAATAAGCAGGAAATGGATTTCTTATCAGTTCTTATTTTCTATGCTAAAAGTTATACTTTGAGATTTGGGCTTGCTCCTTTCCTTCTCTTTTTCTTTTTTTCCCAGTAGCAGTTTTAAATTGGTGCTTCATTTAGGCACAAGCAAAAGGATATTAACCCAGCTATGGAAATAAATGTGAGTCCACATATTATTTTCCTAGTTTCTCTTCTCCTTCCACTTTTTGCTCTCTTGGTAGTATGCTAATTGTATTACCTGTGTTTCTTTGGCAAACGTTATTACTTGGAAGAGTAGGCGAAGAGCTGTTTTTAGGACTCTTTGAAACAGTATAGTATGGATGACAATCTTAGCGAATGGTAACCAGATCCAGGGAGCTGGGGTCAGCCAGACTTGGAATCAGTTCAAATTAGCAAAGCACTGACGCTCAGTGGCAGGAATACAAGTGACCACAAAGTGTTAAGCACATCTGGAAAGGGATTCTGACATCATCCCCAGAATCAGTAGGGAATACACATAGCCTGTAGACCCATTCCTCTTTGACCCTATACAAGATTCTTTAAAGAGTAATGCCCTGAGTGGTTTTCTGGCCAGATTGCCTGCTCATTTATCTTTGAGGAGATGGAGGGAGACAACTTGCCTCCTGGAGCTCCACAGGCCCCAGAGGTGTATGGATTCTGCATTTGTAAGTGCTAAAGCTAAGAGACTGGGTCTCGGTGGACCCCACGGGATCTGCTTTTCCTTTTACTCCTTGTCCCTGCAAAACTTTTCCTGGCAGTCAGCATTGCTGTTTAGATGGGTTGTTCGTTGCTGTTTAAGTTGTTTGGCAATGGTGCGTCAGGATGCGGGTTTTCTGAATACTTTCCCAGCTGGTTACTTGAGTGGTGGTTAGGGAGGGGCTGTTCTGTAAGCTGTCGAGGTCGGGTGTCTGTCTGGGTACTCACAGCTGGTCTGTTGAGAATGCTGTCCTCATTCTGCTGCCTTTGCATGTGCTGTGTGTCGCTCTTTAGATGTGGGTGGAGGTGAGTTTGGGGGAATGATGAGATCTTTTTTTGGGTGCTTTTGATAAAGTAGTCTGGACTATACGATGCGTTGCCATTTTTTCCCTTAACCTGTGTAGGCTTCTCTGCTAGTCCTTGCCACCTTTCTCATGCCTTCGATTTCCCCAGCTTCTCTTGGTTGAATTACATTCACTGAGTTAGAGTGACCTAGTAACCTCCACTAGTGACCAATAATATTTTTTTGGTTTTTTTCTGAATTATCATTATGAACTCATAGATTATTATGCATTTGATGTGTTTGGGCTCATTTTAGGTCATTATTTATTACTTGTTTTGGATGCTCACATGGTCTCATCTCAGGTCAGTAAGTGTCCCTTCAAGTTGACTCCCGTGTAACTTTTGACATGACCCCATTGGACTTTGATAAGTTCTTTGCTTTCTGGTACGACAAGATGTTCCAGGCTCTATGTCCTGCACCAGATATGGAATCCGCCATTTCTCTAGGGAGCCTTGATTCCTTTTAGTAGGGAACACAGTATGGGCTGTAGGGTTGAATTACTTTTGTGAACCTCCTCTCCTGGTCCTATAGCCTGCATCCCTGCTCAGATCCAGCATGAAGCTCTTGCTGGGAATCAACACATCTTCTGAAACCACTGTGTAGTTCTGCTGTACTCTTATAAAGATTCATCTCTTGAGAAATTTGTGCTCTACCCGCTGGTGTGGTCTTCCTGGTTCTGAGAGTTTTGCTTCGGTCACCCTGAATTTTGCTAGCCCTGTCCATGTGCCTTGGACTGGCAACTTGGCCTCACTGGGGCCCATTTCTCAGGTTAGAATAGTTGCCCCAACCCACACCAAATATTCTAGTAAGCAAGCCCTGTGTTCTACCAGCATTCCATTCATCTGAAACCCTCCCTCACCTCATCAAGATCTTATCTGATCTTTAAAGATTTACTGCTGCTTCCTGAGTTCTAAAGAACCCAACTCAGAGGAGTTCCTGTTTTAGTGTGAGGACCTATAAGCCTGTCTCATCAAGTTAGCATCAGCTGCTAGGATTAGGCAGGTTAGGGGTGGGGAGGTTGTAGTGTGCTTTTGGCACAGCGTATACCTGGCTGACTAATTCTCTATCTCTCCTTTTGTAATTCACAGATCTGAGCATCTTCAGAGTGCTGTTTAGTAGGTCATCCTGTTGATTTCCTGCCAGGGAGCGGCATGCTCTGGCTTTGTACTATTGGCAAAGGGCTTTCAGGGTAGATAATGGGCTACAGTTTTGTTAAAGAGAAGAATATGAGGAGATGGCTTTGTAAAGAGGCCCATTCGAATGGTTTGTTCTTGGCTCCCTGTTGATATTGGCAGATACTTGACGGGAATTTTGAATGGTCCTAAATCTGGTTGATCGCTAGTTCATCAATTAGTCATCCTCAAGGTTGACTATGTAGCTGTCTTGAATGCAGTTTTGTGAATCTCTGGAGATTCTATATATAGGGTTTAAACATTTAGTTATTTTACTTTAGCCTGCTTAGCTAATTCACATGGAGATAACAAATGTGAAGAGATGCAGATATTAGGGAAGAACACAGGAGCCTTATTCCCTTATCTTCTACTTGGGCTCTGGGATTGGACCCAGAGGTGAGTAGTGATGAGCTAGGCTCCAGCGAGTTAATCCCAGATCTAGCTCTGCCTTTTACTCTCTCCAGTCCTTCAGTCAGATTCACTTCAGGCAACGCTGAGTAGCATGCAGAGTGGTCATTCAGGACTGCAGTCAGTAACTTACACTTCATTATATCAAATAGGAGATCCAGTAATTTATAGCCTATCATTTCTGGAGTCTGGAGATGCCTCTGCATAAGCTTAGTTGAAGCAGATTCTGTTACATTAGAAGAGAACCTCGCTGGCTGCACCCAACACCAGAAGCTTTTAGATGCTAAGTAAGAAGGTCATGTAAAGG
The DNA here is from genome assembly GCA_008750895.1 of Mirza zaza. NCBI lineage: Eukaryota > Metazoa > Chordata > Mammalia > Primates > Cheirogaleidae > Mirza > Mirza zaza. The sequence continues at coordinate 53,423 of VSMD01051509.1, forward strand.
TAACAGAGTGACTCTGGAACTCAATCCTCCACCCAAGAAAGAGAGTAATGACATTCTGGGTTGGCCTCTTTTCATTTTCCTTTGATTTTGAGTAATAAATTCCCTCCTCACTTCCCAGCTGAACAATTTGGGAGCTGTATTCCCTAGGAAGACTCTATTCTCATACCCATCAGACTGAATTAGGTGAATACTCTTTGGCCTTAATGAATGTTGAAGGATTTCAAAGGACTAATGGAAATTCTTCTAGAAGTAACAATTTCCATTCTACTGGTGAGGCAGTTCTGAAGAAATTCCCTGAACCTCTTGGGTTATTTTATATAGCAAAACAGCCAGCATTGGTTTTTCTTTGCTAATAGGTGACAGGGAGAATGCAAGTACTTGGAACCCATGGAGAATCCCTAAGTTGCAGTTTAGTTTGTGTATTATGTCTCCTTTCCTAATCCTTTTACCTGAGTTGCTCACAGGAAACCACATGATAGATTTGCATTACCTCTCTCTCTGCCTTTGCCCACCAGTCTTTTAGAAAGAGGTGAGTGGCTGCTTGCCAAGTAGAATCTGGGTGACAAAAGCCAAAGTCCTATTCAGAGTTATACGTATAGCCTCTACCAGGGTTGCTTCCAAAGAAAGGAAAGAAAGAGTCTTGTGTAAAATCTTGCTTCATTGCCTTTAAAATTGGTATTTATTGAGTTATTGCATTTAGAATTTTGCACTGTGCTGGTTATTGTACTCCTGTTGATTGATTGCTTTCATTTTATATTCATGGAGCACCAACAGTATTCCTGGTACTCACCTGAGATGAAAAGATAACAAGACTTGCTCCTTGCTACGTCCAGGTAGAGATGTCTAAAGGGTAGTTGGGAACATAGGTCTGGAGCTCAGTGGCATGAGTCTGGACTGGTGATGACAGGAATTCTGGAGCGATCAGCTAGTGTGGGCTCTCTAAGGAGGGTATGTGATGAAAAGGGCAGGGATAGATCTCATTTGGCATTTATTTCTGATACAGTTTGGACCTAGAGAGGAAGCAACGCCAAACTAGCTGTATGGATAGTTTGCATCGGTTAGTCTGGTCATCCCATGACTACAGATTATTTTTTCTGCAGAGGCTGATGGGCTCAGATAAGGGCTTGCCTTAACTACTCTCTGGCTGCCAGCCTTTTTCTCTTACGTGGGATGACTGGGGCAGCTCTGGGGGCTTCTTTCCTTCCCAACTCCATACTAACATTGGAACATTTGTGGCCCTTTATTAATAACTCCACAGTTGGTTCATGTTTGCATTTATCTATTTGAGATTATTATGGATAGGTGAGAAGGTCTAGTTGTCCTTGGTGTGCTGTGGGAGCAAGAATTCTCTGACACTAGGGTTAAACAAATAGCTTAATTTTATTCATTTTGCGCCAATTCTTTTAACCCACGATGCTAGATAAACCCCTGACTTGCACCGAACAATAGTTGCCCCTTTTCTTTTCTCTTTTTTCTTCTTATCTGGGGAAGGGGAACAACGGAAGTGATTTATAAAAAAAGCACTTATGTTGAAAGTGGCCTTGAAATAGTTGTAATCCTAGACTTGGATGTAAATCTCCCCTCTTCACAAAAGTCCATTATGAAAATCCAAGAATGAAATCAAAACTGTAAAGAGCGTAGAGAAAGAGGACCACTCTCTACTCCCTCACTCCCATTTTTTAAGAATATTGTCACACCTCTGCTGTTTGTACATTTTTGGAAGACATTTTAACCCAGTCTTCCATATAATGCTCACATTTTAGGGGCCCACATGTTTTATCAGTTTTCTCCTTCCCTAAGGAGACATTCAAGTATTAGTCTTGCTGTTCCTCTGACCTAAATTATTCCTGTCCTGAGGTTAGTGACTTCTGGCAGCAGAGGTAAGAAGTCTGAAGCCTGATTCAGACTGGGTTAAAATGTCTTCCAAAAATGTACAAACAGCAGAGATGTGACAATATTCTTAAAAATGGGAGTGAGGGAGTAGAGAGTGGTCCTCTTTCTCTACGCTCTTTACAGTTTTGATTTCATTCTTGGATTTTCATAATGGACTTTTGTAAAGAGGGGAGATTTACATCCACTTGGTTCCAAAGTGGAGGAAATGGAGCCCCACCCTTCCCTCCACAAATGAAATTAGTAGTAAATAATGATAAATTTAAAACATGAAACAATTATTTTGAAAGGTATATGTTGAGAAATATTATTTCCTCCTCTATCTGGTCCACCCTGTAAAAACGCTGCTCCATATTATATGCCAATCATAATAGTTTCTTATATATCTGTCCGGTGTTTCTTTATGTAAATACAAGCAAATATGAATATATATTCTTATTCCCTCCTACTCTTTTACACAAAAGGTAGCTCATTATGTAACTTGTTCTGTAACCTGCTTTATGTCCTTAACAGTATATCCTGGGCCTCTTTCCATATTGGTACAGGGAAAGCTTTCTCATTCTTTTATTGGAGCTGCATGGTATTCCATTGTGTGCAGCGCTACCTCCTGGTTTATTAAACCAGTTCCTTACAAATGGACACGTGGTGTTGCTTCTAGTATTTACTATTGCAAGCAATACCTCGGTGAACAAAGGCATCTTTTTAAAGGGTTGCATAGCACTGCATACACTACTTAAACTAAGCTTATTATTCTTCATTCTTAGAATGCTGGTTTGTTTTATTTGTTGATAAATTCCCAATTACCTGTATTCACTAGTGAAACATTGATGATGAGACCGACATCCCTTCATAACTTAAGAATCATTAGTATGCCTGCCCCATGGAGGCATACTGCTCTATTTCAGGTTTATTTTAATAATAAAACCTTTGGAAATTTTAATAATGAAACCTACTTAAGTCCCTTTGCTCAAGAAGTCTGAATCACTGATCATTGCAATCACTGCCATGGCAGCTGTAGAGCAATTTAACAGGATAATAGTGAATAAGATAAATTACACTTCAGATTCTTAATGGCTTGATATGCAGAAGTATGCAGAAGAAGATGGGGTGGGGGAGGAGCACCTTACGAATTTCAGCACATAGTTATAAAATAGGGAACTGGGCCATTATAGCCATTACTACTGGGGATTAGTCATTGGGACCAGCCTCTGGGACTCTGTGGTGAGTAGAACGTCCTGTTTTTTATAGACAACAAATTGGGTTAATTCTGTTGTTTGTGTGCCTTTGTGGAGTGGGTGGAAATTCTAGGTGACTTGCTAATTGTCTTATTTAGAATTCTTTCTACCAATAAATTAGTATCTTTGGTGTGAAAATAGGGAGGCAGACCAGTTTTACAAAATAGCTGCTGGCTAGGGGGATAACAGTTGCTGCCAGGTGAGTGGTTAAAAAAAGGCAGACTGGAAAAATAACTGTAAATAAGTTTTTCACTGTTATTTACAAGGCTAACATAAAGTCTCCCTGTGTGTTGGGGATGGGGGAGGGGACGGATCAGTTCAGAAGTAAGTACAGTGCTTGCTTTGTGTGTCTCTGGATTTGTGTTTAGGGGTGAACAGTGAGGGTGTGGGTCTTAGGGGTGGGGATGTGGGGCAGGCTTTGAAGGGGCCCAAGGAAGCAAATCCAGGAGACTTGGCTGTAGTCCCACCCTTAGGGACATTCCTTGGCACCTGGTCACATTGCGGATGCCTTAACATCTGCTAGGAATGGATCTTGTACATTCATCCTCAGTACAAAACACTTAATACTCATTATCTCTTCCACACCAAAGTCTTTGGAGATACACAGTAGGAGAATGAAGTCTTTTCTTTCTTAATGTTTAATCAGCATTAACACACCTTAAAATGCCTGTTGGAGTTACAGCAGCATTATGTTGATATTAAAGCAAACTAAATTGTCTTGAAATGTAGAAAGCCCTTTTGGAAAAAGGAGCAGGGATAGGCTGAGAGAACAAATACATAAGGTTACTTTTCTGAGCTGGAAAAGGTTTTATGTGGATGGAGGAAGCCTCAGAGATAATCTGGTTAGAGAATTGTGTTCAAATCTTGGTTCTGCCCCTTGTCCAAGTATGTAACCTCTGATTTATAATTATTTTAGCCTGTAACATAAGGAGAATATCTACCATGCAGTATTTTTTTGAAATGATTAAATGAGATAATAGATATAAAGTTGGCTTTTAATAGGTGGTAGCTGCTACTGTTATTAGCAGAGAGTCTTCTAAAGGGTCTCATTTATATCTGTCGAGCAAAGGCAGGTGCTCTTTCTTGCATGAGGAGATTGGTACTTCTGGCAGTGAATCAAGAGGGCTGCCTTTAGGGTTGGGAAGCATATTGACAGTATTGGAGGAAGGTGTTAGTTACCATGGCAACTTGGGAATTCATTTGGAGGGAGAGTTGTGACTGGAGGTTATCTCACTGTAAGAGACTGACTGGTGGAGATAAAAAAAGGCTCGTCTGGCAGGAATGAAATCTCGCTTGCTCTGTATCTGCAGGAAATACCGAGAGATGTGCTGTAGAGAAAGTTCCAAACATGAGTCAGAATGATATGCAGGCTTCTGAGGTAATGAGTGGATGTGCCTCAGTGGCCTAAATGCTGCCACTAGTTTATCGCTTTTGTTCTCATGTATTACTTAGGTAAAAAATAAATGTATAATTGGGATTTCAGTGAGCTGTTTTGTTTTTTTTTTGTCATCTGAAAACATGACATCAAACTGTTGTATGTTTTTCTACAATGGGTTTAGTCTCCAAGCAGGATTTAATTACAGGGAGCATGAATACAGAGTGCACCTTAATCATTTACTTTGTTCCTAAGGTAAATGACATAATGAATATAGGTATTTCCTCTTGACTGGGCAATTAAGACACACACATATGTATAAATATATACACACATACATATATATTTTTGTAAAGACTCTTCTGGTAGTGCTTCTTGATTACCAATTGTGAAAAGCTTTTTGGTAGAATATACGTAATGTCCATTGTTAGTTTGTTTGATTCTTTAGTACTGTGGTCCCTAACCCCTGGTATGGTCTGTGGCCTGTTAGGAACCAGGCTGCATAGCAGGAGGTAAGCTCCCCATCACTCACATCACCTCCTGAGATCCACCTTCCCCTTGCCTCCTCCCCCCCTCCGTGGAAAAATTATCTTCCATGAAACCAGTCCCTGGTGCCAAAAAGGTGGGGGACCACTGCTTTAGTACATCTGCTGTTGTCTGTTATCTTCTAATTGCAACCTTGCCCAGAAAACAGACGACTGGACCAAATAAAACCCCTCACAACATCATGATTCTAGATTTGCTATTTAATTCTCTGCACAGTGCTCACTCACATCTAATTCTTTCCTTCCCCTTAAAGTTAGGGGTTGCTATTTGACTTGCTTTGGCCAGTGAAATGTGGCCATACACGGCACTTCTGGGCAGAAGCAATTGCCAGCATGGGGCAGTTTAGTACAGGAGTACTCCTTCTCTTGCCTTGGTGATTGTGAAAGTTTGTGACCAGGTGGAACTTCTGTCAGTCTGAGCTCTTGAATGATGAACAGATTCATCCTTCCTGACTCTTGTTAGACACACAGCACAAACAAGAAATAAGCTTTTGTTGTGTTAAGCCACTGAGGTTTTCGGGGTTGTTACTGTTGCAGAACCCAGCCCATCCTGATGCTTTAATAGTCATTAGTACATATTTATTGAGTGCTTAACTTTGTGTTGGGCACTGTTAAGTTGAAGATATAATAATGGAACAAGACAAAGTCTCTCCCTTGATGTAGCTTACATTATATGAGGGAGACAGACAATAAATTTAAGTAAACAGATAAAGATAATTACAAATTGAGATAAGTGATATGAAAGAAAATAAATAAGGACATCCATAGAAAAGTCTCAAAGAGCAAACAGGTCATGGGATGGAAATGGGAATCCCCCATGACCCTTGTTAATGTTCTTTAATATTTCCCTATGTGTCTTAAGACTGGGTATTTCCAGAGTACTCGTAGGCCTTGAAAAGGAGATAACACTGAAGGCAAGAGAGAAACATGTTGTTACTTGGTAACATTGTGGCAAAATTAAATACCTACTACACTCCAAAATAAATGACAGCCAAGAATGATATTAGTTTGCTTTGCATCCTTGAAAACTCATTAGTATCCCACTGGGTTTAGTGGGAGATAAAATTGGAGCTTTGTTTATGTGCTGTGTTAAGCCCCTCCCTGAGGGTATCCATCTTCAGCAGTCAGATTGTCCTGAGATCCAGTTGCTTAGTGGTTACTGGTCCAGTTAAGTTGTGTTAACTTGGCTCTTATACTGGGGAAAGGGAAATGGAAATGGATGCATAATCCTTATATCTTGTCTAATATGATTTTGGAAAGAAATAGAACGATGAACTATTTCCTTAAATCTTGCTTAAATGTCCCCAATGAAAGCTTTGAGCCTGGTTATGATTTTCTGGAAAAAGCATAGGGATGCTTTTCCATAGGGAAGCTCATCCAATTGTTGAGGATTCCATTGCCAGCTGGCAAAGATGACTTACATTGTATGAGCATAGGAGATCTCTTGGTACAAAAGTGGGCAGCACCTATTCTGTCTTAATGGGAGCAGTGAGAAAAGTGGTGCTTGGGAATTGTAATGGGGCAAGGAGAGCTTCATCTGCTTTTCTTTTCTTCCTTTTCTTTGGAACAAACCAAAGCAATGAGAACGGGGAAGGTCGAGAGAAGAGACATGTCTAAATGACTGTTATAAGGGTGAACCAACTCATTCAAAAACTTGGGACACTGTGAGAGTATGGACTGCACAGTTCTGTGTCCAAACTCAGAAAACTGCTTTTACAATTGCACTGAAGGAATCCAGAGGCTTGTATATGGTGATATTTGCCCTTCATCAGTCAAGCCAGTCTCTGGAGAAAGATTGAGAATCTCCAAACTGGAGCCGAGATGTTTTTTTCTGTCTTCAATATTTTAGTCATCGCATGTTGGCACATATTCTGAAAATCCGATCTGGATGAAACTCCAGGGAAGTAGGAAAAATGGATAGCCCAGCATTGAAGACACATGCATCCTTGCAAATATATGAGTGTATTGATACAGTGTAAATTTCCGTGCCAGGACACATGCCAACAGTTTAATGATGTGTATAGCAAAGTCCCTTGTTAGCCCCATTCAGAAACCCTAAAATGAGTTGCAAGACTGAAAATATCGGAGCTGAAGGCCAAAAACAACGATCATGTTACCTAGGGTCTCATGAATAATTCAGCTGAGTTTAATGCTTTTTCCATGGTGAAAATAAAAGCTGAAATATTTGGCATAATGTAGGCAAATTATGCCCCCCTTTTGGGAGGGTGGTTGGTTATGAGGAATGTGAGGAAGGGTGGAGAAAAATAAGGAATCTTTTCATATTTCTTTTAAGCAAATATATGGAATCTCTCAACATTCCACCTCTAAAGAATTAAATATATAAAAATTCAAGCTAGGGGTTTAAAGGTGTTTCTTTGAATACTCACTAATAGCTGAAGATTTGGGCTTGAGAAGCACTTAGAAAAATGCCCCTAAAGTCATAGAAGGGTGGTGAGAGAAATACCAAGAGAAAAGGAATGTCTGATATTCTTGGTGATAGGAAACCCAAGGAGTATTGGTCTATTTCAGGAACATAATAGTCCGTAAGCATGAACAAAAAAGTGTATGGACATTCTTAAAAGTTGTGTGCAAATTGAATTACTATAAATCTAAGCATAATTTAAAGGCATTAGGAAAACATTATAACAAGACCTAGAATTATTTTTCATAAAGGGAATATATTTCTTTCTCTCCAGTTTAATTTTTAACCTAGATATTAGTGTAATGATTTAACTTAAATTGAGACCTCTGCTATCCAAGGGATAAAGCTCTGGACTTAAGACTTAAGCTCTTGCCTGTTAAATAGGTGGATTCTCCTATTTCTTTATACTTTTCTCCTAAAAATAATGAGAAAATAAGTGAGTTAATAGAATCTAAGAATGTTTGAGTTGGAAGGAGTTTAGAGATCATCTAGTACAGGTTACTCATTTGACAGAAACTAAGACCTAGAGAAGTTATGTGACTTGTTCAAAGTTGCTGCTAATATAATAAAAAAGAAGGTAAATTATTATGAATAGGGCAAAAAGAACCCAAAGAAGAAATTCTTGTTTATTAAAAATATATGAGAAGGACACAGACCAGGCTGTCGTGTCCCATTTCTTTCATCCTCATTGTTTTTTGTTGCTTAACATATGATGAGATGCCTGGAAGTTCAGCTGCCATCTTGTGACATAAAGGGCTGTGTTAACTGAAGAATAATAGATAGAGCCCTGCATCCCTAATGACATTATCAAGCTGTTTCACCAACTATGCTTGTCCCAACTCCAGAACATTGGCGTTCTTCTGGGTATCATGGGCAAGGTAATTTCATATGGAATAATCTAAAAGTTAGAAAAAATTTTATAAATTATTTTGAAGTCACTGGAGAGAACTAACAAGGCAGTAAGACATTATGTGGCCAAGATCTTGGAAAACAAGGAAACTCAAAGTAGCATTGGGACAGATTTCCCTCTAGGGGCATCTTCTGATTCTGGATGAGGCACCTGAGAGGCTAGAAACCTAGCAAAACTTTTATACAATCATAAGGCTAGGAGTTCAACATTGAATTTAGTATTTGCCAAGGATGGTGGGCCTTGGTAAAGATCTTTGGCTTTGGGTTGATACTCTGAAGGGCTGAACTTTAGGATTAAACATGAAATTAACTAGACTAACCCTCATAGGGACTAAGACCAGCTTCATATCCTCTTACTCCCTCATTGGGTTGAGGATCTTGACTGATGGCCGGTTTCACATTTCAGAAGTAAAGGAAAATCCTCTTTGGAGAAGTCTTAAATTATTTTTATAACTTCTATAGTTTTTCATATCAAATGCCCAGTATGCAATCAAAAATAGCCAGACATATGAGGTAACATGACAATATGATTTGAAACTAAGAGACATAATAGACAATAGAAACAGATCCACAGAGGATCCAGATAATGGTAATATCAGATATGGATTAAAAAATAATTTTGCAAAATATGCTTAAGGGTAAGATAAAAATAAGATTGATAATTTTGGCAGAGAACTGGAAACTAAAAACTGAATAAAATGTCATGAAAAAATGTTCAACATCTCCAATCATCAGGGAAATGCAAATCAAAACCACAATGAGATATCACTTAACTCCAGTGAGAATGGCCTTTATCAAAAAGTCCCCAAACAACAAATGCTGGCATAGATGCGGAGAGAGAGGAACACTCCTACACTGCTGGTGGGATCCAAACTAGTTCAACCTCTGTGGAAAGCAATATGGAGATGCCTCGAAGCGATACAAGATAGATCTACCATTTGATCCAGCAATTCCACTACTGGACATCTACCCAAAAGATCAAAAGTCACTTTATGAAAATGACACCTGCACTCGAATGTTTATAGCAGCACAATTCACATTTGCAAAGCTGTGGAAACAACCCAAGTGCCCATCAATTCATGAGTGGATTAATAAAATGTGGTATATGTATACCATGGAATACTACTCAGCTTTAAGAAACAATGGTGATATAGCACCGCTTGTATTTTCCTGGATAGAGCTGGAACCCATTCTACTAAGTGAAGTATCTCAAGAATGGAAAAACAAGCACCACATGTACTTACCAGCAAATTGGTATTAACGGATCAACACCTAAGTGGACATATAGGAGTAACATTTATCAGGTGTCGGGAGGGTGGGAGGGGGGAGGAGAGGATGGGTATATACAACCACAAAGAGTAAGATGTGCAACATTTGGGGGATGGACACGCTTGAAGCTCTTACTCGAGGGAGGAGAGGGGCATGGGCAATATATGTAACCTTAACACTTGTACCCCCATAATACACTAAAATTAAAAAAATAAATAAATTTTAAGAAATGTCAAGTATAAAACTAAAAAGTATAATAAATTAAAGGAAGAAT